>OY987269.1:12505476-12674854 GCA_963920665.1 Straminergon stramineum | reverse complement strand
AACTTGTAAAAAACCACCAATGTAAAACTAAATTCCTTTTTAATTACACATCCATTTGCATTCTTTGTTTACAAATCAAATGATTTTCTAAAGAAGAGGTTATTTAGTGACACTTTTCATGGTTGTATTGATTTAGTGCCTCACTATATAACATATTAAAGACATAATTTCTATAGCTTTCTTCATTCACCATGCATTGCATGTTCTACCCGTCCACTCATCCGCCTACCTCTACAAAGTTAAAAACACCTCTCCCTCTCACCCTCTCCCTTGTCCGCCCGTCCGCCGTAGGCCGACCTCCACCAAATTGAAAACACTTCACTCTCGCTCCCGCCTTCCTCCCTGTCTGCTTGTCTGTCCGTCCGCCTTCCTCCTCCAAATTGAAAACCCTTGGACCCTTGCGCCCGCCTTTCCCTCCCGCCTTCCTCCCTGTCCACTTGTCCGCTTGTCCGCCCATCCGCCTGTCTGCCCGTCCGCCCGTTCGCCCGTCCGCCTTGGGCCAACCTCCTCCAAATTGAAAACCCTTGGTCCCTTGCGCCTACCTCTCCCTCCCGCCTTCCTCCTTGTCCGCCTCTCCGCCCGTCCGCCCGTCCGCCCATCTGCCTAGCGAACAAGAGGGCGAACAGTAAGGCGGACGCTCATTTTGTGAAGAAACAAACTTCTTTTGGCATTTCCGATTTGAGATTTTGGTGTTTTGGGGCGTGTGATATACCATTGGAAAGGTATTTCCAAGACCTTTCCAGTGGTATATTACACGCCCCAAAATTCAAAAAAACGAATTCAAAAATTGCAAGTGAAAGTTGCTGCGACTACATAGTGAGCGTCCGCCCAACTGATCGCCCGTCCGCCCGTCCGCTTGGCGGACGGGGGGGGGGGGCGGACGGGAGGGCGGACAGCTAGGCAGACGGGCGGACACCAAGGCAGACGCCCATGTTTTGAAGTAACAAACTTCTTTTGACATTTTCGTTTAGAGATTTTTTATTTTTGGGGCGTGTGATATACCATTGGAAAGGTATTTCCAAGACCTTTCCAACGGTATATTACATGCTCCAAAATTCTAAAAAATGAATTCAGAAATTGCAAGTGAATGTTGTTGTGACTACATAGTGAGTGTCCGCCCGTCCGCTCATCGGACGGGATGGCGGACGAGATGGCGGATAGGGTCGCAGACGAGCGGACGGGATGGCAGACGGGGTCGCGGACGGGCTGCAGAAACCGCGAACGGTGGTGCGGACGGGGTCGCGGACGGGAAATTACCCCAGGGTAAAAATCAAATTTTTCGAATGTCACAGGACGTCCGGGGGGGGCGCGGACGCAGACGCCGGACGTCCGGACGTTGGCGGCTGCGTCAGGACGCCCTGTCAACCTTATATGTGACACTTGTCTTATATGACATGTGACATCAGACAAACAACTCGACACCCAAACCCCAAAATGCCTTCCATAGAACAACCCTAGTTCAATTTGAATTCACCAAATTGCATTTGATGGTAGCAACTTCGAGGGCTTGTATCTCCTTCATCCAAAGTTCATTTTCAATAAAAATTTATTGGGTTATGTTACCCTTGAAGTCTAGTTATTGTGGTAGAATTTTCATGTCAATCCATGTTGTTTTGAATGTCTAGGAGCAATTCGAAGTTCAAAATCTTGACATTTTCGGATTACAGTGAACTTTGGCCGCTTGTTTCTTCTTCATACAATGTGTTTTTCCAATAATATTTTTGGAAAATTTGCACATACTAGTCTAGTTTGTGTGTATAAAATTTCATATCAATTCAAGAAGTTATGAGTGATTGAGAAGCATTTTAGTAGAAAGAGGTTGAATTTTTGATGTATTTTTTGCAACTTTTCTTGCTATTTTTTGACATTTCAAAGCGACTTTGCAGACACAATGAGTCAATTGAAAGATATTTTTTTCATCATTGTGTTTGTATGCTGATTTTGAATCACTTTATAGTTTAAAGTTTCTTCATTTGAGTAGAGTTAGATACCAAATTTCACCTCCAAATGTATTTTTAGGAAAAATTCAGCATCCTCTTTTCAACACTAAAACATTATAATTTTGCAATCTATGTGGTCAAATGACACCAAATTGGATGCACGTCATCTACAACAAGTGCACTACAAAATTGTACGGTTCAGATCTCTATAACTCAGTGGAAATTATATCTATAACACTTCAAAAGTGTTGAGAAAGAAACAAAACAAAACAACAAACTTGTAGCAACACCAAACATACACGAGAGAAATACTTAGTTAGTTCAAAGAGATTTGAGAGTATATACAAAGGGAGAGAGAAGATGAATAGTTCTCTTTTTCTATTGGTCTATGGGATTATCATCTTTAATCCTAGTTGACTAAGATGACTAGGAGAGTGCCTTAAGATAATATTATTTCTTAACACTCCTCCTCGCTTGACATAGTAAAAATATAATAAAATATGAAAATCAAATTGAATTGGTCCAATAAAGCAATAAAATTGATCAAATGTTGAATTTCATCGCCAAATCGTAGACTTGGTCGATTAGTTGGTATGTCGGTGGTTAACTGACCGGTCCAGGGTTCAAAACTTGTTGGCCTCGTTGATTGGTTAGAGTAACTTGCGGCTTGACATACTAGTGAGGCAGGAATATATAGTTGACTTGCTGTCGTATTGTAAATGTGTTCATTATGTGAAAATGTGTAATTGTTTGTTAAATTGGAGGGTTTTTTTTTCTAGAGTTTCAAGAAACAAATGGGGTTATACTCCACTTGAACTTTTTTTTTACCTCTATTTAACAAACATTTAGTTCTTTGATTTCTATACTAGAAGATATTTTAATATGTTAGTTAGTTAGTTTGAAGTTGTAAAAACAAAAGGTAAAGCTTGTTTTATCTTTTTCATTATTTTTATTTTTATTTTTAATGGATTAGAAATCCACGTAGATGATATGGATAGACTTATCAAGAATAGGAAGTGGCCCATGTGGGTATTATGGCCCATGTGGCATCTTAGTGGCCAAAATCCACTAACTTAGGTGGATGGCATGGAGGTTGAGGTGGCGGATGAGGTTAAGGATCATCTTCTTCTTCCTCCTCCTTGTTTGCTTAGGGAAGCCGTCACTTTGGGAGGGGATAGCACTTTTGTACATGGAGAGTTTGGTAATGAAATTTTGAGATCTTGTATATCTTGTTTTTGTGTTTCCAAAAAGCTATCACTCATGAAGTTTGGAGTTACTATGTGTAAGTTATGAGTTTGGGAGTGAAGTGTTGTGAAGCTACCTCAAACTTTCAAGAGAGTGAACTTTGAAAGGCTATGAAATGTGGAAAGTACCTTGTGTTTGATTGAAACTTGGGGAGCTTGTAGATATTCATGTTAGCTTTACAAAATGGGTTTATTTTCTTGATTTGGAGGTAGTATGAGAAAGTTATGGGCTTGAGAGTGAAAGGATGAAGGGATACTTTCGGGTTTCCAAGTGAGTGAGTTTTGAAAGGCTATGAAATGTGGATAGTACTTTGTATTTGAGTGAAACTTAGAGAGCTTGTAGATGTTTATGTTATCTTTCCAAAATGAGTTTATTTTCTGAATTTGGAGGTAGTATGTGAAAGTTATGAGCTTGAGAGTGAAGTATAGGTGAGTTGCCTTTGAGTTGGGAAGGGTGAACTTTGACCGACCATAAAAGTCGGAAAGTATCTTAGTTGTGAGTGAATTTTGAAGAGGTTGTAGAGATTTTTGTTAGCTTTCCAGAGGCATATTACACTCTTAGTTTTGAATTGTATAGCGAACGTGGCACTCAATCAACTATCAAACACTTCTTCGAAGGGAGTTCATGAAGGATATGACTTTGTTTCTACAATTTTTTACCATACATGAGGTATATTGAGACTCCATGACATCTTTGGAGGGGTGTATGGAAGGGTCATAGTATTTTGGTTCATATGGCATCATGGGGGGGATTTATTATTATGTTTGTGACTTTGGCTACAGGATCTTCCATTATTTGTACCACATCTAGTTGCAGCTAGAAGCCCCGCGTTTTCCCAAGGCAAGGCCTCTCTACTCGACACCGCTATCCTACTCATGAGCTATGACAAAATGCAATGCACCCCAAGATTGTTAACACACTCCAACATTAATTACTAAATCGTGGTTTTCACCATGATCTTTTTCTATGCAGTATCCTATATGATAAATTTTGTAATCTAGTAAGATTATAATTGCTACCTCATTAAAACCTTATCTAGAAAAATCATGTTTATAGTTAAGGATAAAACCACAGATGAAGGAAAAAGAATACAACACCTTTATCAATCTATTCTCATGGTAAAACTCAATGGAAAAAATCCATGGAAAAATATCTAAAGGCTTTTACAATTTACATAGTAATAATCTATTGAATTTTTTGCTCTAAAATATTGAGCCATTGCATACCAATGTCATGAACAAGTCTATGATGGATACATAAAGGAAAAGCCTTGGTAAAAAAATCAGCAAGACTATTTGTTGATATAATTTTCTTGATTTTAAGTGCTCAGTTGGTAATTAAGTTATGGGTAAAATTGAAATATTTTTGATCAATATGTTTAGTTCAATCTCCGTTGATAAAACCCAATTGCATTTGTGCAACACAAGCACTGTTGTGTTCATATAAGGTAGTTGGAGAATCATCATATGACAATCCACAGTTTCTCCGAATAAATTTATCCATTGATCTTAACTAGATACATTTTCAAGATGCTTCATGCAAAGCAATAATTTCTACATGGTTGAATGATGTTGCAGTTATCATTTGTTTTACTGATTTCTAAGATATTGCAACTCCATGTCATAAAAAAACATAGCCTGTTTGAGACTTGGATGTTATAGGGTCAGATCTATAGCCAACATCAGCATGTCCAATCAATGTGGGATTTAATGATCGAGTATAATGTAATCCCAAATCTTCAGTTCCTATCAAATAACGAAGGTCTTTGATGTCGTTCCAATGTCGAAGTGTGGAACGAGTACTATGCCTCACAAGGACACTAACTGCAAATGCAATGTCAGGCCTTGTAGATGTAGCCATATATAAAAGTGCTCCGACCGCAACAAGGTACGGATATTGTTCACTCAATGGTTCTTCCTCTTCCTCGCAAGGGCAATAAGGATCATCACCTTCGTTGCTACAACCAACCATAGGTGTAGAAAGTGGATAGGCATCTATCATATTGAATCTTTTCAAGATTTGGGTAATATAAGTCATTTGTGAAAAAAAAATATTACCATCTTTCAAATAAAGAACTTGTAGACCAATGCAAAAAATAGTTTTGCTAAACAATTTCATCTCAAACTCGCGAGTAAGAAGCTGAGTAGTTGCAATGCAGGCAAATATAGTACCTACAAGATTCAAATCATCAACATATATTACAATGATGACAAATCCATGTGTGTCATGTTTGATAAAAAGACATGGAAGTAATGAATCATTTATAAAGTGACATTGAATAAGAAAATCTCGTAGTCGTTGATACCACATGTGTTCAAATTGTTTAAGACCATATAATGCCCGTTGTAATTTAACACCACGATGTTTACCCAAAATTGGGGCAGTAACGGCAGTTGGACTTGTGGTTTCAGGACCAGATGGGATTTTCATATAAATATGAGCATTAAGTGATCTATATAAATAAGCAATTACTACATCCATAAGTTGGATTTCAAGAATGGCATATACTGCCATTCCAAGAAGATATCAAAAAATAATAGAATGCATAATTGATGAGTATATGGAATCATAATCAATACCAAAATTTTGTGTGAAACCTTAAGCAACCAGGTGGACTTTGTAATGGATAATCTGGCCGTTGTCATTACGTTTGTGCACAAATATCAACTTGTATCTAAGAGGTCAAGAAGTGAGATCATTTATAATAGGTCCAAAGACCTGTTTCTTACGCAAAGAGGCATACTCCTCCTCGATAGCAACTTTCCACTTTAGCCAATCAGAGCGACGCATCACTTCTTCAATAGTATTTGGTTCAGAATCATCTTTCTCACAAGAAAGATGTTCAGCAATTATACAAATAAATGAGTCATCAATTGCAATATTTGCTCTGTCCTACACATTACTAGTTCCACAATACATTATAGATAACTTATTATTCAACTAAGTCTTTCTATGATATTGAATAAGAATTGTTTCCTCAAAAATGTTGATGGTATCAAATGTGGATGGATAGTCTGAGATGGATGATCTCATAAAATTGGAAGTGGTTGCTAAAGGTATGAAAGGGTTAGTAGCATCAATCATTGCTTTGCGTTTGCGAGGTTGTTTATCTAGTCCATGAGTCCGTTTGCCCATTGGTTGAAGAGTTGGAGTAGCAATAGTATGTCGCGGCCCTAATAACACCTTACAACTCCACTAGACTTCAAGAACCCTTCAAGCTTTCAGGGCTCACCACGCTCTAATACCGGTATTACTTAGGCTCCACTAACTAACACTGCATGTACTAAGCACTTACAGCATTAGTTCCCATTTCCAACTCACATTGCTAAGTCCTGGTGCCCGAGACTTCTAGCACGCACCCCACTCGTGGCACTTGGCATGTTATTTGGTGATATGAGGCGGAACTTCCATCTTCTTGTGCTAGGACTCATGGTGACACTACTCACCACGGTCCTAACCACCCTTGGTTGTCACCCCACTTCATACTAGGCCCGCTGTGCATTTGCTACTCTCACACCAACACTAATCGGGACTCACAACTCGGGACACATTGTCAAAGGCCTAGCAAGGAGTGGGAATCCAACCAACCAATGCCCCAGGACACACACACAAGTGTCCCAAGGAGCCTTGAAGCCGGTGGAGAAGTTACATCACCACCCATGAATCCCTAGGACTCACCAAGGCTCCAAGAGGGAGTGAGGAGGGAGACCAACCCGTCTTTTAGTACTCTCTGTAGTCTTCGGTAGTCCCCCCCCCTTGTGGGTCAAAGGGACTTTCCAAACCCCCTTGGGTTTGGGAAGACCAACCATTTCCAACCGAAATCCCCAAGTTTCTACTCCATTTGGACTCCCGAACTTCCAAACGGCGTAACTTTATTGTCAAGGCTTCAAATCCCACATGCAAGCCCATTTTGAATATTTGCGCGACGAGTAGATGCCGATGAATTGCTCACTTGTCCCATTTGGACAAGTTCTCACAAAGTTATGGCCTTCCAAAGATTCAGGTTCACCGGGAGTAGCATCACGCCTTCACCATGGCCCTTCTCTTGGCCATAACTTTTGGCTCATGGCTTAGAACCTCGTAATGCTTGGCATTCTAGGTTCCTTGTCTTTGTAGCTTTCCAATGATATGCTACATGCCATACTTGGTTGAGTGATTCCTTAAGAACCCCTCACACCTAGCCTTTGAGTGTCCCGGCGCCACTAGGACACTCCAACTTTGACTGGCCATGACTTCTAGCCTACTAGTCCAAATCATGCGTTCTTTAGACGGTTAGAAGCGTCTTCTCAAGAGCTTTTCAAGAATGTATGACATGCCACTATGACCTTCCTAACCAAAGCGCTATTGCGCCCTGTTTGCTCAGGAGTCTCTCATTTCTCCCTTTTTAACCTATTGCAAGGCTTGGGAAGTCACCCCCAAGGTCCCCCTTGCTCACTAAGGCACTTTGGGCACCCTAAGGAGATAGGGGTGTGACAATGTAGCTTCTAGCCTTCCCCCTTTGATTTTGGAATTCTCAATATATTTGGTGATTTTTCACCCTCTTTCTACTATCTAATTTTGGAAAAAGAATTCCAAACTATGCTATGTCTAGCAAAGGCTTCTATCTCACTCTCTAGTTTTGAAATAAAGGAAAATATTCCTTGTCTACTCTTTGGTTTTGAAATAAAAGAAACTATTCCTTGTCTAGTCTTTGGTTTTGGAAAAAGAGTTCCAAACTATGTTCTATCAAAGAAATGACTCTACTTTAATCTCTGATTTTTGAGACAAGGAAAATATTCTTTGTCTTGGACAACTTCAAAGCCACAAGGCTGAAATTTCAAGACAATGATAAAAAAATCCAAAATTTTAGGACCTAAAGGTATCACCCTAATTTTTGGTCTTTTTAAAAAAAGAATAGTTGACTTATTTAGATTCTAGGAATTAGTTATTAGTTTGTAGAAGTCAAATCCACTTGTCTTCAAGTGTTTGTTTACTTCTTGATAAATTAGCAAGGCATTTGGAAATTAGATTTGATAGGGTTGGATTTACAAAAATACTTTGAAACAAAAAGAAAAAGAAGAAATACAAAAGAAAAGGAGAAGAAGAGGTATTGGAGTGAGAAGGAAGGAGTTAGCCCTTAGACAAATACACAAAATATGACTTCCAAATACTAGAGACTACGACATGGAAGTGGAAGGATTGGTCAACGATATTGGAATTATGGTGAATGAAGATTGGAACATTGGATACGTTGAGGTTAATGTTAGTCCATGAATCTATACTACCTAAATTACTTGATTTTCCGCAAAAATAATTAGATTAGCATTGAACATCACCTCCAGAAATTAAAACTAGATTCAGACCATGAAGACCATTTGGAAATTAGGATTTGAATTTAAAAGTAGTTAGAAAAAATCAATAGCTTTCCAAAAAGTATAAAACATAAAAAATCAACGAAAAGTAGTTTAACCCCTAAAGGACCAAGGCCATTTTTCTGTCAAAAACCACTCAAAACTGACATTTCTGCTGCATTCACCCATAAAATCCAAAAAAAATACTTTAAGAAAATCTAACCGTTGGATCTTGTACTTTACTTGTCTTAGAACATGTGGTAAAAATTTCATGAATTTTGACCGCACAGATTGAGAAATATTAGCATTCAAAGTTGGAAAAAGAAATTTTTTTGAACACTGGCCTGCAATTTCAGATGACTTTGACCACCTTTTACTGAAGTTTTTTGCACTGTGGACTGTGTATTTAAAATTTTTTGTGTTGAAAAATTGAGTTGATATCCTAGGAAAAAAACTTCAACAGAAAAACTCTTGATTTTCATTCTCTAAAAAATTGTTAAGTAGAAGTAGGTCTAAGATTACATGAAAAACTAAATCATTAATAGCTTTGAGATGGGATGGAAACTCAATAATCCCAATGGTGGGATTGTTCTAGCAGACAAACTTAACTTTGTCAAACAATTTTTTTTGAAAAATTGTGAAAATTGCATTCAGAAATGAATCCTACAAGTTATTTTTTCAAGAAGATGCTCATATTGCCCGAAAAACAATATTGTTCATAACTTTCACATTACTTATCCAAATGGAATGAATCAAAGCTTCACATGTAGGCAAAAATATAATCTATAAGAAAAATAAAAATTAAAAAATTAAATTTCAATTTTTTGTGGATTTATTTTTCTGCCTGGTGACATGAAAATTATGTTTAAGATGGCATAACTTTTGCTCCCGGGCACCGATTGAAATAAAGATTATATTCCCACAAAGCTAATCAGTTTTTCTATCTTATGAGAAAGTTTCAAAAAGTTTGACTAAAAATTGAGGTCATAAGAACCTACCCGAAATCCATTTTGTCCCTCGAGGAGACAATGGTCCTTTGGGGTTAAAAAGTAGATGAAAAATTAGGAAATCATCTAAAAGAATCAAGAGAGGAATCTTAGAATCAAAAATAGTAGTTAAATTTATAAGTGAAAAAAGACAATTGCAAAAGTAAAAGGTAAAAGAAATTGATGGATGAAGTATTGAAGTTTGATGAACCAGTTGACACTCAAACTTTATCCATGAATAATTTTTTACTGGGAAAGTCAAAAGTATGAGTGTTTAACCTTTTCTAGAAGGTAATTTAGAGAACCTTTGATTTAGGAATACTTTTGGTTTTAAAATAGCAAGTAGGAATAAAAGTCAAAGGGAATGATAACAACGAATGGAATAGTCAAGGAATCTCTTAAAGGAATCTTAGGAACAAGTTAGGATTAGATTCCTTTGAAGTGTAATTTCAGAGTTCCAAAACTACTCTAACCTTAGGAATTGTATTAGAAATGAAGAAGTTAGAGTAGAATAAATAATTGATCAAAGTTAAGAGGGATTTGGATGAAAGTCAACCAAAGTTGACCAAACCAAGTGGATTTCAAAACTTAGAAAGAAGATAAAAAATAGAAATTAAAGTAAAAAGTGAAAGTGAATTTCAATAGTTAGAATGTCAGGAATTGATAGATGAAGTTTTAGAAGGTAGTTTTAGTATCAAAATTCATCTGTAGATATCTTCTAGAAAAGTAGGTCAAACTTAGAGTTCTATATCATTCTGGAAAGGAAAAAATAAGCCCTACAACTTAGGCTACTTAACTTTTATGCTTAGCTAACCTCCTTGGGCCTAAGTTTTGGTTGTTGTAGCCAAAGCTAGCCCAAATTACTAATTTATTGGATTTGGTTAGTTTTTTGCCACAAGAAAAGTATAAGTAGGAAACAACAACTAAAGATCCATTGATTGGAAGGTGTAACTAGATTACACATTGTAGACACCCATAGGACATTTCATACAACAAAACCAACCAAGAACCTGGTTGTGTTCGCCTTATTCCAAAGGTAGGAATAAAGCGCCCACACCCAAACCCAACTAAGTCCTTGCCCAACCCAACTAAGTCACTGTCCAAACTTGACTAAGTCCCCACCCAGACATGACTAGTGTCATCGCCTAGATAGGTGTCTATACTCTGCTTGTCTTGCGTCTGCATTTAGAAATGGTTGCTACATGTTGAACACCATAGATAGGGTAACTCCATGTCAATTTTTTGACCTTATTAGAAATTCAACTATATGTTGACTACATCGGACAGGCACAACCTCTACCAAATGAGTGAATTAGACAAACGGGTAGGTGGGTGGTTAGTCCAGTATAACAAATATGCCTTTGATGGGAGGCCTGACTGTTTGGAATTTTTTTGTATGGTCAAGCCAATTGTTGGTCCGACCATACCACTTTAGAAAATTTCCTATTAGGAAACCCACCAATACAAAAAAAATTGGATACACTAAATGTTAAGGCTTAGGGCGAAGCTTTGCAGATAATTGAGTGGTTGCTAAACTTCTAAGCACTTTTGAAACATTCTAAGTTGATTTGTCAAAGCTTCATTGTCTCTTGAACTACCTTTTAAATCCTAACAATTCCTATAATGTTTAAGTTCCAAGCTTCGCCGTGAGAGACAATCCAAAGGCAAAGATAAACATATTTTGAATAAGGTTAGTTTGCAATAATATGAAAATGGACAATGGTTCAATACAAGTTAGTACAAGGTTGTTAGTACAAAACAAAAGAAACTTACTTGCCTAATTTAGTGAACAACTTGGTTAGTATCAAAATTACAACATGCACTAGAGGCCCCTCAAAGCAACATTGCCAAGGTACAATGAAGGGTGTAATGTTAGATTGATACAACAAAGGAAACTCAAAATAAACACAAACAAGTTAGTAACAACTAACAAGAACTTGCAACAATTGCATTCCATAGCAAACTTTGAAGGGCCCCCAATGTTCTTCAAAGGGAGCTTAAAAAACAACTAACAACAGAGCAAAAATGTTCCAAAATACAATCATTTGGTGATTTGACTCAAAAATGGTTAAAATCCAATTAAATGGCTCCAATGGAGAACATGTGCCAAAAAATGGCTACAAGGGGTGTTTTGAAAGGAGAATGAGTGCCCTTTCATATGTTTCCAAGGACACTCACCCTCCTTCTTTTCCTATGTGGTAAACTTATCATTTAGAATTTTCATCCTAATTTGTCAATTTTGACTTTCTACAAAGGAGCAAAACTCTAACTTTTGGAGAAAGATTCAAAAGCACAAATGGATTGCTCTATTGGCTTTATAAGTCTATTTTTACTCAATGCAAATTCTTCACCCCTTTTTCTATCACCAAAAACTCATCAAAACCAAATGCCCACCTAAAATAAAAAATGGTTCAAAATCCAACTTTTGGAGTTTGGCCTTTCTGTAAAAAGTAAATAGCCTAGGTTCTTTAGAAGGCACGAGGGAGTAAGAAAAGACCTAACTTGGTCCCTATTCTAATTTCATATCTTCCTAGAAAGTTGGTCAATTTTGTTGTAATCTTTATATTTGCTAGTACTCAAAAAATCTTGCTAGCTCGAATTCTTTCGGCTATCGGAATGTCTTGAAACTTGTTGGAGTTCATTCTTAATATAAAATAATCCAATTTAATTTTTAATGAGATTTTACCACACCTTGGATAATTTCCATGAATTTTCCATCATGAATTTTGAAAGTGGACTATTTAGAAGAGGATCTTTTCACTATTAGAAAATTCCGTAACTTTTTGTGGAAACTCTCATGAAATCTCACAAAAATGTATAAGCTCATATTCTTATTTTTCACATGCAAAGGAAGAGAATCAAATCCAGTAATCTCCTTTAAATTCCAATAAACATAGAATCTTCAACATGGAGGGGAATATTGACAAACCGATTTTGTCTTTGGTCATCTAGAATAATTTTCATCTCAAAACACCATACCTTGGTCATAGATGCCCTCCACTAGTCAATCTTGAGTTTTCTTCATGTGTAGGCTAACAATTGGGTTTCTACTATTTCACAAAATGAAATAAAAAATTGAAACCTCTCTTCGGGAATCAACTAAGGCCTCATGGTTCTCACTCCAATTTCCTCTGACCAATTTAGCCATGATTTGTTACATGCATAGCATGTTTGGGAAATTTGGGAAATTTATCCTAAATGCCTACAATTTGTACAATTAATAGGTTTCTATTCCAGTGGTGCTAATCTGTGAGCATGTGAATATGAGCCTATGAGCATTGAGCTTGGAAATTTGAAAAAGCACTAGAAAACTTAATAATATTTCTAAAAAGAGGTTCTACCAAAAACTTTTGGTCAAAATTTACTATTTTAAATAAATTTTAATACCTATTACTATGTAACTGTTATTGTAGACCTATTATTATTATGGTTATTTAGTATTCAAATGAAAATGATAATTCTTAGTGTTGTCTAAAATATTAGAAGTATACATTACGAAAATGAAGAGCTTAATTGAATGGAGATGGAAATAAGTTTGTATAGAATATTGTTTGATCACTATCTTATAATAGAGTGAGTCCTCATGGAGTTGATGGGAGGGTACCAATAATTTTCTTTTGATGCATTGTTGTTGAAATTGTTTAGATTTTAGAAAAAAAATTGGTGATATGAATTATTTTTATAACTAATGATCTTTGTCACAGTGAATTTTATTTTCATTGATTAGTGTCTTGTAGCATCATGGATCTTCTCGGGGTCAATAGGAGGGTACTGGCACTTCCTTCTTGATTTGTAGGTGAATGGACTTGTTTACATTTTAGAAAAGAAAATTTGTCAATAGGAATTCATTAAATGAAGAAAGAGTTTAGCCGCACTGAATTTCATTTTTGTTGATCACTATCTTGTAATAGTGTGGATCCTCTCAGGGATGATGGGGATACCTACACTTCTATCTTGATGTGTTGGTAATTGAACTTGTTAAGATTTTGGAAGAAAATATTTGGTTGATAGGAATTATTTTTCTAAGGAATGAGTTTCGTTACACTAAACTGTTGATTAGTTGATCATTGTCCTCTTCTAGGCTCTCTTGGTGGTCCAATTCTTCAATCTTTGATCAAATGGGCATTTAATTAAGTACTCTCCTCTTGTTGTTTAGGACCTTTCGGTACTTGCCACCTTGATGTACTACTTATTGGACTTCGTTAGATTTTAAGAAAAAAAAATTGATGATTAATTTGGATTAGTTTGAAATGGAATGAGGTTGTTTTATTGAGATATAATCACTTCCCTCTTATTGTTGGGTACCTCTCATTGTTGAGATGAGCCCCCTCGCTGTGAAAAAAGGGGGGGAGGGGGGGGGGGTAATTTATTTTTCTTCTTGTGGCTAGGGGGCTCTTGTTGGTGTCTAGAGGTATCCAACAACAAGTAGAGAGTGACTTCAAAAATCAAATTGTCTATAAAACAATCTCAATCGATTTTAAACAAATCTTAATTAATTACTAATTTTTTTTCTTCTTAAAAGTAGCACATCAAGGTTGTTCAAGGGATCACAATAATAGGTCCATAGGAATAGGTATTAAAAATTTCAAAAAATAATAAATTTTGACCAAAATGTTTAGATGGAATCTCTAAAAAATTATATGCTCACAAGCTTACAAGCTTACAAGCTCACATTCACACACAAAATAGCAATCATGGTTTCTATCCTATTTATATGTGGGATTTGTGATTATTTAAAGGAAAACACTCTATTTAGGACCAAATGTTATATTGGCATGTGACATACTTCTTTTGTCTTTATACTCTTTTTTGGTCTTTTTGAATAATAAACTGTACTCAAAATGGTAAAAATGAAACCAACAAACCAACCAACGAGCCTCAAGTGACGAATTGGGAGCTCACATCCTTCTTGCTATTCAATACAACCTTCAATCCAAAACTACAACTATATGAACCATTTTGTAGACTAATTGTAATTTATTTCAATAACCATCCACTATTGAATCTTGCCTTAACGAACTATTTTTCTTCATTAGGATTGATTTGATGTACCAGTTTTTGCCCAATGAAAAATTATTGTCTATTCATAGGTGTCCAATAATCGCATTCCTTGTAAAACAATCTTGAAACTACTTCTAATTCTCAATAAGATCCAACAAATATACAATGAGGCTGTCAAGTCCATAACACCAACCATTTTCTTTTGTCTTCTTGTTGATAAGGTTGACATGGACCTTGGAATGCATGCATGTAGGAACAATTTCATCCTTTTTTTTACCAAACTATTTATTTAGTAGAAAGATACCTACATAGATCTGTTCTAAAAGTTTGTGATGCAAATCTACCAAAATCACAATTTTTTGAATTGGTGCATGATGAATGAATATTCTATTGTATCAATTTCCACAAAATAAAATAAAATTTATTGACACTAATTTTCTAAGTGACGCTCATTTTCCCTCACTAATAGGACAAATTAGGAATGTGCTAAACCAAGGTAAGATTATGACTCAAATTCTCTAAATGAAAAATTACTGCATAATTGGAACCATACTCAAAAGCCAATTTTTGGTGAAATTATCTCACCTTCCACCAAAGTCCTGTTCACTCATGATACACATTGCTGGATGAGCTTATATTTGTATGACAAACCTCTTGTGGAGGTCCAACCAAGGGGGAATGTAAGAAAAAGCCTCCCTATTTTGTGCCATGATAATTTTAATGTTAACACCTCCCCAAGCTAATTTGGAGGCTCTGATTGCAAGTATGAACTAAAAAATTTCCAAACCAAAATTTGCGCTGCAAATAAAAGGTTCCTGCATTTTGCATTTTCCCTAGCTGCATTTTCCCTAGGGGTAAAACACGGCAGGCAAAACCGCCTCCGCAAGAGGCTCGTTATACAACTATAAGCTCGACCCACATCGCCGTCGCCGTACAGTAGTGTATTTTCAAAGATTCCTCCGACCAGGTCTGGTCCGGAAATTACTCGTACTGTTCGACAATCGCCGCTGCATGCCGACGTTGACGTCTTGGCCGGCTCCGATCCATAGATCCCTTGGCAACAGGCAACTCTTCAATTCCTAATTAATTAATTTTCGTTCATTCTTCCTGCACCTCGATCGAGGTCTACATAATTACCTTCAATTCCCAGCTTTGCCCATTGATGGATTCATTGCAAAGTTCTCCTGAGAGACGCAGCTTGGAGCTTGAGGAGAGAAGAGCCGGATGGGAGTCCGTCTCTTAGTTCCGCAAGCAGTACTTGCAATTGCCTCACATATATCGATCTAAGCAGCCATCGATCAATTGTGCAAGTTGAGCGCGCTCTCTGATCGATATACATATACTTACGTTGATCTAGGGGATGGGGGACCGCAGGAGGAACGTTGAATTGGGTCCAGCCAAATTGGTTGCGAAGCGGATGTGGAAATTGCCTGTGAAGCGGAGGTTTCAAGTCTCCCTACGCATGAGCGCACCGGCGGCGAACGTTCCGGCCTTGGAAAAAGACGGAGATCCCAGCGACGACGTGGAGCTTTCGTCGGGGAGTGACTCTGATGCCAGTGATCGCGACGAGGAGAACGTGGCCTCGGGCTATCTGGCGGATAGCGAGATGGAGCCCCGGCGCCAAAGAGTTCCACGGACTCCACCTCCCCGGAAATGGAAGGCCAACATTGTGCATTGCTAGATCGAGTGGTCCTGGGCTGGGATTGTTGTGGAGAAGTATAACGTCAATTTTGTTCCAGAACTTTGGCGCGGTTCATGCTGGGCGGCCTGAACCCAAAGTCTGTACCAGTCCTAGTTTGTGACCTGAATTTTTGCCATTTTGAAGATATATGTCAGAAATTTTGACTTGTGGAATATCGCTAATTTAGCGAAATTGACGTTGTACTTGCAAGGATTTCATTCAGCCCTGGTGCCGGGTGCTTGTATAGGCCTCTTTTATGCATTCAGTTTGTGACAACGGGGTAGGCTGGAGGGTTGCCTCGTGTGGCCGAGTGTCTGAATTAAGGAAGAGTGGTGGATTGATTACACGCCTAGCACGTAATGCCCATTCTCATGACAAGAAAATGAAGACGAAACT
This sequence comes from Straminergon stramineum, assembly GCA_963920665.1. Taxonomy (NCBI): domain Eukaryota; kingdom Viridiplantae; phylum Streptophyta; class Bryopsida; order Hypnales; family Calliergonaceae; genus Straminergon; species Straminergon stramineum. The sequence continues at coordinate 12,658,275 of OY987269.1, read as the reverse complement.
GAAGGATTTATCTCCATACATGGCTTGCCTCTATTTAATGCCGAAGCCAGCGCTTGTGACGCCCTCGAACTTTTTCAAGCCTTTCAAGTCTTCAAGTCTTAAATCTATTAAGCTATTTATGTGGAGAATTTCGCTGCTACATGCTAGGGATCCGGAACTCATTGAAATGTCTCGTGAATTGAATTGCAGTTCTGCAATGGTTTCTTGCGGTCCAAGTCATGTTGTGGTATGAAGTCTTATTAGGTACACTTCAAAACTGACAAATGTATGTTTGGTGCTCTAGGCCTCCATTCGGAGAGAGTCAGACCCTAAAATGCTGGAGGAATACAGTGTCCCATCATTGTTTTCCTGAAGAGGATCTGCTCGCGGTTCTCGACAAACCAATTCAATTCGCTCAACTGTCTGAAGCTAGGCATGCGGAACACTTTACTTTGGAAAGCAAAAGGGGCTTGATTTATCATTTAGGCGTAGCGTGAGCTTGTCCCTGGGGAAAATAGGAGTGACAACCCAGAGGCGCTGAGCCTGTAAAAGACAAGCCGTTGGGTCTCATGTTTCTTTACTAGATTTGGAGTTGTTCATATGTATATACCTTTCTTTTGTTCAACTTTTATTTGTTTATGGAACAAATGAATGTGTTTGTTGAGGTGTTAGTTCATACAGTATGTATTCCATGATCCTGTGCTTCACTTCTTGTTTGTTTTTTCTATTTCTTTCATGCAGTAGAAATAGATTTTTGAGAGAATTATAGTTGTGATAATTAATGATTATAGAAGTGCTGAGGCCAATAGAACTTGCTTGGAAAACTACGGAAATTTTGCAAAGCAGGAGCAAATCAACTTTCAGGTGAGAATCTGGGACAAAATATGAAGGACCAAGGTGGTGATCCATGATTTTGTTGCCTCGGGTATGTGCATAACATTCTTGATTTTCATATCAGGGACCCTTTGCTTCCCTTGAATCTTGGCTCTTAACAAATCTTAAATTCAAGCTTGGACGATTTATCTTGGGCTTTTGTACAAAGAAATACTCTGATGCACTGATGCAGGACTCCAAGCCCCGCATTCAAGAATGGTATCTGTGCAAGGAAACTATTATTCTATTTTGAGTATGATCAATTATTTTGCGTGTCTTTAAATATGGATAATAATGAATCTATGGATAAGATCTTTACCTATTTGGATCTTTATTGGATCTTATGTTGGACACTTCCATAACATATAGTAGCCTTTGTGGTCACCGTGTTGGCTCTATAGTAGATGGTGTAGAGTATTGTACACCCATCATGGACAGATGAAGGAAAGCAACAATGACCACGAAGGCTACTGAAGACTATTGTTGTGTCTTGATCGGCCACTTGGTTTTTGAGTGATTGTCTACCTAAAAGTATCTTGATGGTGGTCCCAGAAGTACACACTTCAACAAAATAAAATCATTTATTTTAAAATGATGAATTTAAAAAAAATAGTCTATATGACTATAATAGCAATAGATTGTACATCATAGGTGGGTGATGGAATGAAACACATGTTCTATTTCTTGGGTTTGATCCTATACAAGTGATTCTTTCTACAAAACTTTATGATTTGAAAATCCCTTCTTAAAAATATGGAAAAATTAGTGTACTGTTAGATTCCTATAGAGATCAATCACGTGAAATCCTCCAAGTCAGAGAACTAGAATTCTAGAAAAGTGCTAAATCAAAAGAAAATTGATACAATGACATTTAAAGTATTAATAAATAGGAAATAAAAATAAAAATAAGTCATTTGCAAAAAATTCTTAAAAGTAGACACTCTAAGAAAGAAATGGAAATTAAGATTGTTTTTTTTAAATTCATAATTGCATTCATAATTGAGACATATTTGCACCCTAATAGAAGTCAAGATATTTGTTGTTTTTGTTTATTCTTCTATATTTAGATACAATCCTAGTGGATGAAATTACACTTTAAAATTCCTATTGAGATTCATCAATTGAATCCATCATTTGTTAATAGAATATTAAATATATTTTTCAAATCATAAAAATACCAATTAAACTAGCAATACATTTAAATTTTAAAATAAGTTTGTACCTCAAAAGGCTCTTTGACTTTCATTGGTTGCTCGTAAATTTTATTTTATTTTTTTAATAAAACTTTAAATTAAAGAATATTAACAATTGAAAATGATACTAAAAACTATAAAACTAAAGATTACAAATTTGAAGAGATATTCACTGTAGAAAAGTATATGACCCTATATTCTTCTTTCTTGGTTCTTCCTTCCAATCAAGGCTCCATTTAACACAAATCCATTTTACACCATGCTTGGGTGGTATTCTAGTAGTGATATACAACACACACACTTTCAAAATGTGATCAATATATATAACAAGTTTTAGAACTTACATTGCATATAGCCATAACTTTCAAAAATTTCCTTTTTTTTAATTTCAAAGTTTCAAAACTCCTAAATCTTCAAAGGAAACATCATTAAAATTGTAGAGACCACTAAAGTCCCATTTAAAATGTTAAAAATTTGAAATCTTAGTTTCTAATAATTTCTCCCACATTCTATTTTTATGCTTCAATAATTCAACGTTTCAAGCCTTCACCTAAAATTCATCATCTCCATCATGTACATCTTAACCCTTGCATGTTCTTGAAGGGCTTTGTACATATATCATCTAGAAACGGATGAAAAATGATTGATCTTGGATCTATCCAAGCCTTTTCATTTGTCCAAAAGGACACAAAAAGTCCATACTAGCATTGTTGGATTAAGAGCATCCACACTCTTGGGCAAAATAAAGATGGAATAAGGATCTCCTTAAAAAACTTGGAAGTGGTAATTTTAGAGCTTAAGCAATCCAACCCACACTATGACCCATTAAGCTAAAATTGAGAAGGTAGTTGACCGAGTTGATCATTGAACATGCCTTGTCAAGCTCAATATTCTATCCTACTCCATCATTCTTGTTCAAATAGTGAATGTTTAAGCTATAGCGTTTAAACTAGCAATACATTTAAAATATCCATGCATCCTTTGAACAAAATGACTTCACCTTTGGAGCATGATGAAGATTTGAGTAGCCACTCTAAGTTGGTGTTTAGAGCATTTGTTTTGGCCCTTAAATGTAGATGCTCTAAGAGCATGTACATATGGCTCATGAGTTATACCATTGCCTTACATACATCACTCATCTTCCTTCCTTTGGTTGACCCTAAAATTTGTCTTGTATGTATGACTCAACCTACCTTCAAAATAGAAAAGCAACCAAAAAGTCTTCGAGTCTCATTTCCATTGTTAATTATGTGGTTTGGGCCTCATTGATAATGCAAGCTATTATAAATAAGGGGGAATGGACTTGTGGATGTGGATTGCATAGGTGCACATTGCGAAAGGTGCCTCTATATTGATTATTGAATAGGCTTTGGAATTCCAAGGCCAATCACAACCCCTAGCACACTTGCATGCAACTCCCAAGTACACATCCAAAGAAGACAACCTTTAAACAAGCAATGTGCAGATTTATGACCTCCTCAAGCATTTGAAGCATATCATTTCAAAAAGTACATTTGCAATGGTTCCAAAATTATAGTCATGATAGTAACTCAATTTCACGAGCTCTATGAACATACACAAACCCAAGTACTTTTTCACTTTTTCCAAATGATTCTATTTTGGGTAGGTGATCCTCAAGTCAGTGCTCAATAGAAGGCATACTCTAAACAAGCAATGTGCATATTCACAACCTCAAGCATTTGAAGCATAATGACTCAAAAAGTATATTTGCAATGGTTCCAAAATTATGGCCAAGATATTAACTTGATTTCATAGGCTCTATAAATGAATACAAACCCAAATATTTTGTCACATTTTCCAAATGATTCCCCTTTTGGCAAGTGAACCTCAAATTGTTGCTCACTTTTGCCATTGAATGGAAGAACAAAAAAATCAATCTTTATCACAACATTCACCGATGGTTGAGCTATCACAAGAAAAAGCAACGCCAATGCTATGAACCCCTACCCAAGCTCCCAACCCTATTTTCTAAAACTTTGCAAACTCGGGTTGAGTAGGGCTTTGGCATGTGAATGACAAGGCATGCCCTATCTACACCTAAAACCAACCTCTACAAAATTTTGTTGGAAATGTATTCTCAACTATAGTAAAACCATCCATTCCCAACCAAGCCCCTATAGACAATCTTTAGATATTAGGAAATTCAATAGAGACTACGAGTTTGAATGAGTGGTTATAGAAGACTATGTGTTGGGTATGGGTCCAAATCAACTTTTGTCTTTTGACTTCTATAACTCATAGTCATTTCAATTCAAGGTATAAAATTACCAAAAAATTTATGACCTCTATGATTTCTATCTTTCTACATGGCAAAAAATGTACATTTGCTCACACTACTCCAAAATGTGTAAAATCCTTTAAGAACAACTATGCGTGGTTCTACTAAATTCATGAGTCTAAGGTCGGTTTTAGAAACAACTATTTTAAGCATTTAAAAAATACATAGCTTAGGGAGACAAAGTCCACCAAATACATTTTGAGAGAATCTGAATTCCACAAAACCTTTTTCAATCCAATAATGGGAACCATGAATTGCTTATTCAGACGCATTCAGGTGAAGGAAAAATGAAAAACACGACACATACAGTAAATTGGACCTCTTTCAGAGATCACAAGAGGAAATTCAAATTCAATTGCAGCAGTGGTACCAATAGGTCTGTTGGTTTCTCTTGGTTGCCACCCTTATGCAAAGACCAAAATAATCTCAATTCTGAGCACATCAAACTACTGCAGCAGAGTCGCGATTGAGCGATCGTCCCTTAAATGCTGGGGACACTGTCTTGTGACGTGTCAGTTCACTGGGCAGAGAGGAAATCAGTGACCCTAATTGGCTGCTCAGAGTTTCAACTATCCTGCTGCGCCGGTATAACACATCTATCCTACTCTCAACTTGTATCTGAAAATGAAGCCTCGCAGATGTACTAATGTTGCCTTTATTCCAAGAACCGTCCTACTCCAAAAATACTTGCTATCGCCTGGCTGCTTCTATCCTCAGATAAATCTAACTCTACTAAGCTGGAAATCCTCCTCTCATGTTGTCGAAATGCTGACGTACAACCGCAGTGAAATTTTTTCAGACAGCGCACCTGCGCTCACTGGAAGAAGCTTGGGCAATTTTAATGTCCTCCTGTACACTCATTATCTTCTTAAGGCAAAAGCTTCTAATGGTAGTCCTCCTTTCGAGGACCACAAGGGGTGGGGGAGCATCAGCCTTGAAACAAATTACGATGACAGTAACATTGTCTTGCGAATTCCTTCTTAACGCCTCAACAACAAGCTCCCTCGAGCAAAGTTCTGGGTTATTGTGGCGCTGCAACTGTTTCCGAGCAAATGAAATAGCACCTTCATTGGTAAATACTTCCCACAATCCATCACATCCCATGAGAAGAAACTCGTCCTCTTCCCCCAGCACCATCGACTGAATTTCTGGTAGTGCGCTTAAGGGGCCTTCCCCTCCTTCATCTTTAAGTCCCTGCATGTGCCAGTCACCGATAGCCCTAGCAACTGTTACCTGCCCATTAACATAACCATCGACCACATAACCCCCAACAGATTCAATGCGAGACTTCTCCCAGGCGGAACTTGGATCATGATCTCTGGACATTGGCACAGCAACACCCCTCCTGCACAATACCGCCCGGCAGTCACCAGCATTGGCGACGAGGAGGTTCCTGCACGACACAGGGAAAACAACAAGCAAAACACATTCACTATCTTCGTTGAATGAATGGAAACTACAGAACATAAAATACATCATACTTAACTGATGAAAGATACATTACATTGCAGATTCACAAGTTGACAAAAGTCCATAAATCGTACTAAAAGTGTGCCATCCTGGTATATTCCAACTATAGGAAAATAGAATAAAGCTTGCAATATTCACAGATCGCAGTAGCAGACAATAAAATGAAAGACAGACAAAAGAATCTTAAGCATGAATGTTCACTGACCTGCCCTGCAGAAGGGCTGACAAGACGGTCGTCCCGGACGAAAGACTATCATCTAGTCTACAGGCATCTGAGAACTTTTTGTCCAGTTCTAAGTAAGCATTCTTTACAGCTTCCTCTGCAGCAATTGGGAAGGATGCATCGTCTAATATAAATTGCAGCAAGTGCTCTTTGACGTATGAAGCTGCAGCTTCACCATCGTGCCCGTCAAACACCTGAAAAAAATTCACACATCACTCACATCATCAGTCAAATCTAAAACTTCTCACCACTAACTTTGATCGGAGTGCACAAACTACACAGAACAATCCTACTGGTGGGAATACCCACTACATATATGGAAATCTGACTTTCGGGATCAGTGACGCCTAATTGTGTCAAGATACTTCCGAATAGGCAATTTTTGGATCCCCCCGAAAAACCTCGCCGAGGACTTGGCGATACACTCTTCCTTTTCTTTACTGTGATTTTATGGCTGCAAATGCTCACAAGAACGAATACTGAAAGAATTTTTAAGAAAAGAATGTAAAGAAGACTATTACTAAGATTACTTAGAGGTGGAAGCACAGACTTCTAATTAAAGTATAGATCCCTTCATATGGAAATATCCATGTTTCCTACAAGAGATTTGTTGTGCTTCACTTATTTCGAGAAAATGAAGTATACAAATTATAATCTCACGCTTCTCTCAAATCTCAGTGCTTGCCCCCTCCTAGCATATTTTCTTTCCTGGCACCAGTGCCCCCTTCTCCTATATATGTATAGTCAGTAACTGCCCATAATAAAATTGAGCCATTATGACAAGTGTGAATGCACAGCGATACATACCCCATAGAAGGCACCACGCGAACCCAATTGATCCAAAAGATCATCCACACACAAATGTGCATCTTCCATGGACCGCCTAATTCCCCTCTCTGCGCTTCCACCCGACCGATATTCTGGGACATACTCTGGAACAACATAAACAGCCACTACATCCATATTCGCATCCACCTGCATACGAACCAATATCCGCATCAGAAAAAAAAACTAGTACATACTGCCAACCATAGCGCAAATATTAACACACCTGATAGTCAGCAAGCCACATGATGTTCTATAGAATCGCTGATCCATTCACATCCTTCGAGAAGGACCAGAACACGTGGGGGAATCCACACCCATTTATAATATACTGATTCCAAAAACTTCTCATCAACCTCTTAAATTCAATGATTATGACAAACTCAGTTGAGTCCCTTTAAATGGCTCTACTACTGTAGAATTTCATACATAAAACCTCTTCGTATGACACAAATCTTCTGTAAGCTGGGAGAGCATAAATGTTTAAATGGACCACCCAAATAGCCACTACGCTTCAGCTACACGTAGGCACTGGTTGGCTTCAAGTCAGCGCTTTTCAAAGACAAGATTTACTCGACACTTCAAATCATACGTGTACGAATCAGAACAACAGCATATAACAACCACTTGCTGCCGGAAAAGAAATCACAAATTGAGGAGTTTTCCCATCAGTTCCTAAAAAGTGCGATGAAAAAGATATCAACTATCGAGACCCACAGAAATTTGAAGGTCGAATAACAACGACTATCCCATTATCTTTCGCTCTTATCTTGTGTAGTTCAAAAAATAGGCCTGGAAATTCACTAAGAATCTCCCCTACCCAAGACTATTCACATTAGACGTGTCGCAATAGACCATTACCACATCCCCTTAAACTGGTTGATTCTCAGGAATGACAGAATTGTTCCTATTCGAATAATGAGAGAATGGTAAACACAACTACCAAAAACAATCCCAATTACTAGAATCCCAAACGCATGAGGATCTTAAAAGCGAAGTGATTCGTCCAACAAATACTACATCTGTTACCACACATGTAGGGAGTATCGCACGCCGAATAGGGAAGGATAGTTGCGAAGGTCTGGTGATCTAAAACTAAGAGACACATCTTTTTGCACCAAACTAATCGTATATGGAACTCACAGATCAGTTCAAGAAGCAGATCGGGCGTTAGAGTAAAGAAACTCAGGAAGCGACCGACATATGACACCTGCATCTAGCAGTCTCAAGCGCACAACAACACCCTACAAAGGTATCCCTTTCCTAAGATGAAGGGAACTGACGGTGGACATGCTCATCCAAGAAACACTTGAAAACATGTCAAAAAACACAGCACGTTGGCTACCCTAATTCTACTCACACCTCCGGAAGCCTTTGCCGTTACATAGGTTCAAACTCAATCGATCCGGTATGTCTTTAACAGCACTGAACCCTAGATATAGAAACGTTACCTCCTCAGTGCTCGTGGAAGGCGTCGTCAAAGGCTGCGTTTCGTCGTTGCCCCCCTCCGCAATAGAAGAGAGACAGACCATCTCCGTCACGCTACTACTAATTGTCGCCATGGTCTCCGCTGCGACTTGCTCCACCCCACTGTTATCCACAGCACCGCCTCTCTCTTTGGAGCTGACAGCGACAGGAACTTTGCTTACTCCATCTAAAATGTTCACAGGATGCGCGACTTCGGTACCCACCGCCATACTGGAGGCGTCTTTTAAGCATGTAATTCCCTCTCCTGCTCCAACTCTCTTCCGAATCCCACCTCCTTATCGCTCGTCACTTCGCTTCCCTCAAACAAGACTCGAAAAGCTCAGAAACCCAACAACCCTATCAACCTTTCCAATCGTCTCTCGCAAGAAAACCACCACAAATTGACAAAAACTCGAGCGCAGCACTTCGGCAACGTTGATATAATTGATCCCTAGAAGAGATCCCGCGTTCTTGAACCACGTCAACCGCCGACCAAAGAGCGACCAAAAGTAATGTAACCCTAAGTCTCCGTCCTCTCTCCTTCCTGCGTTCTTTCCTTCCCCACCCGTCTCTCTCTCTCCAACACGCTAACTTACAACCGCGGCCGTTGAACGCAACCTGGCTCCTTCACATCCCTTGGCGCCGAGAACTTCCTTGCCACAAGCAGCAACAGGGAACACCCACGAGGTTGAATGCAAAGGGACATAACATAGGGTGCGCGTGGAAGAGAACGAGAAACCGACGCAGCCTTCTTCTCCCTCTCCTTCTCACAGCGACTGATGCGCTGGCTACTGGCCACCACCAGCCTTTTGTTCTGTGTCGTGCTGGTGCTGTTTCGAGAACTGTGCTATTCAGTACTAAATGTAGCGGCCAGGTAGCGGCTAAGATAGTTAGCGGCAAACGGCAAATAGCCTCGTGGACTTGACGAAAGCGCTGCTAAGTTAGCGGTTCCCAGTTAGCGACGAATGGCACCGGGCCTCGTGGACATGGAAATCGCCTGGAGCGGGGAGGGATATCCGCCCTCTTTCTGATCTTCTGATTTGTGTGCCGAGTTGTTGCTGTTGTTGTGGACTTGTTGTTGGAGAATGGGAGGCGGAGTTTGAAGAAGAAAGGCGGTGGGGCGCTGTGTGGCTGGGGGGGAGGTTCGTTTGGCTATGGCGGGGCCCTGATGGACATCGCCATCGCCGCTTGCCTTTCTGTGCAATTGGTGGCGCGGATGCCTGGGGATCGGCCTTCTTGCGGTGGGGATCAGATGGGACGCATCGTTATATGAGATGAATGTAGGGGGGGTCATGGATGAGATTTGGGAATCTTGGATGAATATTGTAGGTGAGTGGATGATTTTTGGAGTAGTTGGTTGGATGGATGAAGGGGTTGGGATGACAGCCTGGGTTGGTGGTGCTTGGATGGATGAGTGTGGTGTATTTGGATGGATGAGGCTATGTTGGTATCGTCATTATTGATTTTCACGCTACGGTATGGATTTGCTGGCAAGTGAGGAGGGGACATGTGGCTGTACAGGACTGTTGTTAACCCCGTAAAACCAGAAGAGCCAAAAGTTAGAATGGTTCCTGTAAAGGATAACTTCGTCATTAAATATTAAATAATTTATTGGAAATTGTGGTCTATTCATGCAAAGTCAAATTTGAATGGATCTTTGTATAAAGTGTAGACATCTATCATTGTAGATTGTAATTTGTTTCTATGATTGGGTGCATGGATCAAAAGTTGTCTAAAGTTTCTCAAATAGGGGGGACTACTTTGGGTAGCATGTGCAAAACTCCTTTTTTACTTCTAAAATTTGGTAAGTATGTATCTAACTTGATATAAGATACCACACATTCACACACACAAAATTATAAAATAGTTGTAGTACAAAAATCTCATTTTAGATGGAGATAAAGTTTATTGACCCTATCAACTAGGGCCCAAATAACAATTCTTTTAACTTTTCTTTGTTTGGATTTCATATAAAAATTTCCTCATTGCATAAGAAATCATCAAAAAACAACTAGAGTATTGCCAATTCACTTAACCTCTTTGCATTACAAAGTGATTTAGAGTAGGCTAATCTCCACATTTGCTCTTAAAATTTTGCATGAGTTTACCTAAAAATATTTGAAACTCAATGGTTGAGAGATGCAAATTCATCAAGAACAAAAATTTTACATGAAGAAGATTCAAAGTCTATTGACACTATTTTGCAAGATTGAAATTTTTTTTCTCACTTCAAATGTTATAATCTCTCAATCCATGCAATCAAATGGGTTGAAATGTTTCCAACATATTTGTTGTAATATGCTACTACACTTTTATATAGTTGAAGTTCAAAAAAAAGATTTCATTTTCAATTTTGGGCATTGCACTAAAAAATGGAAGTTTTCAAAGATTTCTCTTGAAAAATAACCAGAAACCTTTAGGGAGATAAAAGTAAATGCTACAATAATAAAAAGATGACTCTATAAATAATAATTACATTCATGTATTGATATGAAGTCTTTTAATTGAATATGGATTTGTTTCAAAGTATGGGCATATTGTGTATTGTGTTTTAGCACTATTGGTTTCATCGTCAACTACTTAAGAACATTCCAAAAGTGAGAAAAAATTTCAATTCCTTTGGATTAGAGACTCTTGAGCAACTACCTCCTAAGTGCATCACCATGCAATTTTTGTTCTTGATTCTTGACTCCACCGCCTCTCCTCAAGCACCTCTATCATTCTTCTTCCTTGTTGTTATTGCTATACTTCTAGTCATTTTAGTTGATGTAGCCAAAAGCCGGATGTGTTTTTTCTCCTCCTTGGTCATGATTAGCATACAACTTCTTACACTATAGTAGTAATAACACCTTTTTGGAGAATCTTGTAATGTAAATTGTTGAACGATAGGGATTTAAAATTGTTTGATTTATCTTGTAAATTAAACCCTCATATTGTATTCCAATGTATGACTAACTTTGTTTTTTTGTATGTAGGAAAATCTAAAGAGGCAAGATTTGAAGAGGAAGCCACCTCCTATAGGAAACAACAAGCATGATGAGAGAACTTTGCACATGATAACTTCTATAATTAACACCTAAAGGACTGAATGACTATTCAATGTACATTAGGATTCTTGTGTAGATTCATATATACAAAGTCATTTCTATATCATGGATGTTCATGAGTTTTTGACACAAGGTGTGGTGGACATGTCTTCCTTAGGTGAGAACATCCATTTTTTTATTGAGTTCCTAGATCAAAAGTTATCTTGACTACAACTTTTTAGGTAATGCAACATTATTCCTCTACTTCTAAAATTTAGCAAGTATGTAATTAATATGATACAAGATGCAATTGTCCATCTAATTTTGGTCAATTTTTCATTATACTACACAACTTTTGCCCAACCTATACATGTAGGCTATTGTGAGTGTTTATCTCTACCCTTGAGGTAGAACCAACACAACCAAATTCCTTAGGTTTCTAGTATTTATTTACTACAATGGGTGTCCAAGGGTTGTTCATTGTGCTTTCCAATAATGGACAAAAATTTGGTGTGTAGTTATTTGTGAGGAGTTCAAATTGCAAGTGAAAAAGGTTCAAACTTCAATGATTAACATTATTGACTATTCTAACAAAATTTTGATCCTTTAATATAAAGTTCACTGAAATCAAATTTTAGCTATCCTCAGTCATAGAACATGGTTTGCCATTTCCGAAATGGTGAGAATCATTGAATTTTGAGATTTCTAGTGAAAGTTCTGGTTGGATGAAGTCTTAAATTGAAATGGTTCTTCTAAACTTCATCCATTCATTTCTACCAACTTTTGAACAAAAATTCACTTTTGATTTTAGGTATTAGTCTATGGTATAATCTAGTATCTAAATTTTAAGTTTGACTTGAATTGGACATATAGTTACTACTTTCATCCAATCATCAGACCAAACTTCATCCTTCATTGTCTTTTTTAATTTTGACCTATTGAATATGAGTGAATTAGTTTTGGAATCATCTAAAGATTCCTTGAATGATTTTGACTTCAAATTGTTCCTTGGTTGTTTTAAAAAGATTCTAATTGGCTACCTATTCACTATGTATTACTTTGAACTTCTAGCTTTGACTTCATATTTTTAGATTTTTAGATATTTTAAATTTATAAGGTCTAAATTTACCTTTCTAAAACATTCAAATGCTTCAAGTTTCAACTTTCCTATCAAAAGTTATGAATGGATGAAATTTGACCACTATCCAATACTTTAATACTTCATCCATTATTTTCTATCGACTTACAACTCTAAACTAACTATTCTTTAGGGTTTTGATTCTTGAATTTGATATAAATTATAAATTTTGTATGTACCTTAGATGATTTTTACTATTTTTCATCCACTCTTACTACTAAAATTCGTCCATGCATATCTTCTTTGATTTTATCTATTTAATTCTAAGTGTAATATGGTTTTGGAAACCTCTAATCTATAATAATCTGAATCTAAACTTATGGTTGAGAATGGTGCTAAAGGTTTGAATTGAACTTGTAAGTCCTACCTTGCCAAGGAAATTTTAAACGAAACAAAACCAAAAAATTTGGTTTGTCTAGAAACATTCTTCATAGTCAACTTCCAACATGACTTCATTGTCCATGATTTGAACCCCAATGGCTTTGCCCCTAAACCACTCTATTGTATTGATGTCTTGGTTTAAATTTCATTTCATTTCTTGCTCACCACTTAATTGAGAAGTTTACAATGGGAATTGCAACTCTATTCACAACCTAAACCTTCTTCTTCTCTTGTTTATTTCATTTTGTTTTTTTCTTTCTCTCTCTTTTCTTTTTGTTTTTTCTAATTGTGTTTTTGAGTATTTTTCTCTAATATCAAAGTATTGACTAAAACATCACTAATTTTCTTCTATTTGACTAAAATGCTAATCTCTAACTATCAACTATATTTTAAGATGGATCCTAATGTTTTCTCTATAGTCAAAGATTTTTCTCTATTTGATATTTTCGATTTCTAATGCTAGAATGTCAATGCACACAAAAATAAAAATCTTCTCTAAATGTCCTAACTTATATTAGTTATATCCACAAGTGACACGGTTGATCACACCATTAATTGGTGCTCTCATTTGTCACCAACCCTTCTTTTTTGGCACCATAGGGCCAAATTGCACCATTTCAAAATAAATGTCTATTTTTTGCCAAATAGAAGTAAATTTTTTTAGCTAGAAATTTTCCATTTCTATTAAAAATGTGAATGAAGTTGCCAAATTTGGATGAAAAAGTGCATGAATGTAATTGAAAAGTATATTTTTGGTCCCAAAGATGGATGAATGTAGAAATACAATACCTCACCAAATTTTAAGAGATCACCATCTTGGCACTTTCTTCAAAAGGAAAAAAAGGTTGTTTGTCATTGATTGCAATTGTGTCTTCTAGCCTTGATCAACTTGAATGGCTACAAAAAATCTTTGATCTATTGTGACTACGTTTCCTTTGTCACTACCCAAGAGTTCCCCTAATCCATCAACTATCTCTTTGGCCACCCCAAGAATTACCTCGGGATGCCTCTAAGGGTAAGGTAGAAGCACCCGAATGGAACATGAGTTGTTTATGGACACCTAAAAAATGACCTAAATCCAAACACTTGTGGACCCAAAATAGACAAGTTGGGTTCCAAAGTAGATTGTGGATTCCAAGAAGTTGTCACTCCTCGAAGAAGCAACCAATCACCCCCACTTGATCCAAGTTTAGAGTATGTTGCTTTTGGGTGTGTCCATGTCCACTTTGGTGTTAGTCTAGTGTCTACAGTAGGTGCATCTACAAAGTACTTTTCAAAATTCATATAATATTCATACAAGTCCGGAAAAATTCAAAACCAATTTTTTGTTGGTTTCCTAAACCATTTCCTGACACACGCACATCATTTTTTTCCTGTATGCACCCTCCATATCAAGAGATCCAAAACAAGTGTCGCATTTGGGTGCTTCTACCTTAGACCATGTTGGGACCTTCAGTCGTGTGGGACAACTCGCATTGAATCCCGTTCCCGTTGCCCAGGTTTGGAGGATGCACGTCCCCCATCTTGAGCGGTGAGGAGTAAGCATGAGAATTTTTTGGGTGTTCACGCTCTGCCTTGTCAGGATTTGGAAGACTCTTTTCCCCAAATCTCGACCAAATCCTACTCATGCGCCTACTTGAGACGGCAATGCAGCAATCCATTGATTCAAAGCTGCCGAGGCTTGCCGCCCACCAACTAAATATGCTACCACTGCATGTCGCTGAAGCCTCTCACTCTCTTTCCTCACCACTTGACCTCAAGGACTGTATTATAAATAAGAAACCCTGCGGAGCTGCGTGCGTATCCTTCCGGGAGAGATTCCCCAGCCACAGCCATTGTTGGATGGAGCTTGGCGTGCCTACCCAGATTCGTCAACGCGGCTACCAATTCTGGCTCCATGGCGTCGTCCTGCTACTTCCACCACGCACTCCGTTCCGTCCTGTACCAATCGACTCTACCGGCGCATGTTCAAGCTTCGATCTCAACGATTCAGCATACGACGTTTGTGCCATAGTGCCCCACACTCCAAACCGGTTTCACTCTTGCGAAACCCTAATTTTGCCCTAAAGCTGTCAATTTGATTTCCTCACCTAAAACGGCCGAGGGAAGATGAATGACTGTTTGATGCAACCATACAGATTCGAATTGAGCACACAAAGATTAACCTCCAATGCATGAGATCATCGATCTTGCTGGCGAAATTATTCTTGAGCACCGCCGGAGCTGCCTTGCGTCCGCCATTATAAGCTTGGTGGATTTTCACAGAATGCATGGGCAACTTCAGTTACTTCCAGCAGTCGAAGGGGGGTTGACCTAATGCAGGTTAAGTTAAGTTAGCCAAACGGGAAGCTGGCTAGGTTTCAGTTGCTCAACCTAAACCTCAGAAGTATAAGATACAAATAATTATGCACACAGGTATGTCAGAGTTTTGGTGATTACAACTACGCTATTTTAACCGTACGGCTATCTGTTCAACTGCAAGCAGTGATTGCCCAAGAACATCTCCACCCTTCCATGGTGAAACTGCGACGCCCAGAGTGCTCTGCCGAGCTCAACTGGAGAAAATCGTGACCAGGACGTGTGGATTACTTTTCACCTCGAGATTCCTCTGCTGTCATCATTGTTCGATCACTTCCAGATCAGAGATTCTTGGTTGCATGCTGCAGCTGAAGGACTGCCGACGACAAGTGGAGATGCCGGTAACTCAAGTCAGTGGGGAGTTGTCCGGGGACGGGATGATGGCGCCAGGAGGCAAATTTTGAGGTGGAAGGGCTCTTTGGGCCGGTCCAGTCCAACTGTTTAATTGCTGAAGTGGAAGATTTTCTGGCAGGACACAAGCTAATCCCTCACTGGGTCTCTTCGCAGTGGAAGAATGGCGATGCTTTAATAAGAGCACGAGAGTGACTTATTTCAGCTTCGAAATGATCACCATGTTTGATGGCCATTGAGGTTGAATTGGTCACTCACTCCACAACCATGAATTTGACTCTGTTTCTGTCTTCCTGCATACTGCTAATGAAACAATGTCCCTTCCCCTGCGAATTCCACTAGATAATCCCAGTTTGCTGGTCTCAGCGCTGGCTCTTTCATACAAGAATTGAAATCTGAAACTGTGTGAGGATGCAATGGAATTCGTTTCATTTGTTTCAAAAAACAAAAAAACAAAACAAAAAAACTGTATGAGGATACTACTACTTTGAGGACAGAAGAATTCCATTGTTCTAGATGTGGTAAGAAATCTGCAAATTCGGCAGAGGGGTTCAGAGTTTAGGGTTTGACACCTCTTATAAAAACTGAAATGTAGATTTCATGGGCATTGTTTTTTCTGCCCCAAGATCTAGTGCTCGAATGCCAACCACAGATGACTACTGCAATGTTCACCCCAAATTTCTAGAGTACCATATCATGAAACAAAATTGACTGGAGGCTCTCCAAAATCCAAATGATGTCCACAGTACTGCACCCAGAAGTCATCATCTTTTCAAGGAGAAGGATAAACTGCCTCCGGATTTTCAGCATGGGTATCTTCAAGGTCCAATTCCTTGACCTCTCGATAGAGGAAATCAATTTTCAAGATCTATTGCTGCTTTCAAATTACAGTCTCACATGCACTTCAACGCATTTAACAAGGAACAACAGAAAGAATATATACGGTATTGTCAAAATGATAGACTTTACATCCTGCACCACAGCAAATGGGAGCACGTGCTTCGAATGATGCTGTTTTATTAACTCTGTAAGAATGTTGTTAACAACACATTCATTTAGTGGTTGAAGTAAAGGTGCTATTAATGACACTGTTTTAACTAACAACTTTTATTTTTGGATTTTTTACACAAATCACGGACCTTTGATTGCACAAGGACTTCAAAAATACACAGACCCCAGCTGGGGCGACAAGTGATAAAGGTAGCCACAATAATTGACAACTTTCCAAGGCGTGTGCTGTGTACTGGACTACTGGCTGCACTGGAGCAGAATGTCCTCCCAAAAAACTGTGAAAAGATTCACCACTCAGCACCACTTTATGGCATGCAAGCATCTTTCTTCACACTCTCGAGATAAATGTTTTGTATGTTTTTGTTTTTGTTTTGAAACAAATGAAAGGAATTTCATTGCAAAAGGGAAAAAATACAAACTCATCAGCCACAAGTGGCCTGAAGGAGAGCCAAACAAAGGAAACACAAGCAACAGACAAAACAGGCAGACAAGACAGACACATCAAACGCCGCACTGGGGGAGGCCGGAGGCCTCTCGCTGCTGGCAGCGGAGAAGCGCTTCGTCGCCGAGGAGCTTCACGGGGGCTGGAATACGAACCGAGCTGCAGGCCCTGAGGCCTTCCACCTTGGCTGACAACCCACCATTTAATGTTTTGTATGTTAACCCCTAAAGGACCATAAGGCCACCACATGGCTTCTGCAACTACATTTGTAGAAAATTTGGAATGTGAACCTCACCAATGGTCCATGACCAACAAAGAGACCCTAGATGATTTTCTTTTTATGAATCCATCGGTACAATCTGATCGAGAAATGATTGAGTGAGCGATTTTCTATGAATTTTTTGAGAATAGGAAAAGTACTCTAAGCTATCACTTCACGTGCTTATATCTTTTTTTCCACATCTCAAAATGATTTGAAAAAAATTGCACATCTAAATCATGATGATATGTACTTGTGGAAAAAAATCAGAATTTTTGGATCACTTTTGAGCATTCCGATTTCAACATTTCAGTTTCAGCGCATGTACAAAGTTCTGCAGAATTGGATATCTTTCATCAATTTTGTCAACAATGGCATTTTCTCAAAAATTGTGCAATTTTGTTGATCTTTTTTTCATAGGAAAGCTACATAAGTCTTCTTTCATTTCAATGGTGGCGATCATCAAAATCATATTACATATTCGAGAAATTATGCTTGTTACAAGAGCTCGTCAAGAAATCAAGAGCTTTGCTCAAACACCCCCGGTCCTTTAGGGGTTAACCCCTAAACTCCTAGGACTTTGGGGGGTTTAAAACATCATCGCTTTTGGAAGTGTTATAGGTCAAAATGTCACTTAGGTATAGAAATCTCAACCATACAATCTTGTTAGTAGTGCATGTGTTGTAGATGATGAGAATCAAATTTGGAGTCTGTTGACAACATAGATTGCAAGATTATAATGTTTTAGTGTTGAAAAAGGATGCTGAAATTTTCCTAGCAATACATTTAGAGGTGAAATTCGATTTCCAAACCTACTCAATTGAAAAACTTTAAACTATGAAGTGATCCAAAACAAACAAACCAACACATTGGTGAAAGAAAATATCATTCAATTGACTTACAATGTTTGCAAGGTGGCTTTGAAATAGCAAAAAATTGCAAAAAAAGTTGCAAAAAACACATGTAAGGCTAAACCTCCTATTGAATGCTTCTTAGACACTCAAAACTCCTTAGATTCACAGAAGATTTTAACCACACAAACTAGACTAATATGCGCAACTTTAACAAAAACTTTTACTGGAAACGGACACTTTGTAAAGAAGAAACAAGCCATTGAAGTTCACTATAATCCAAAAATGTCCAAATTTTGAACTTTGAATTGCTCCCAAACATTCAAATATGAAAATTCAAAATTTGTATTGACATGAAATTTTGACTGCTACTATAACTAGACTTCAAGGGGAATATAACTCAATTTTTCTTATTGGAAACAAACATTGGATGAAGGAGATACAAGTCCTTGAAGCTGTAGCCACCAAAATGCAGTTTGATAAACTCAAATTGAACCCATGAACTTTGAATGGATTTCAAGAAATCAATACATCTTAGATTGATTTGAAATTTTACCACACAAACTAGAAGAGAGACCACACATTTTTTAAATATTTTTATTTAAATTCAAACATTGGATGCAAAAGTTTTAGCACTTCAAATTGGACTTCCATGTTATGGGGGGACAATTTTGGTCCCTTATGACATTTAGGGGTAAAAATGATGGATTTCTCTAAAATTGGCAAAGTTTAAAGTTCTTAGAGTCCAATACATAGTAGTCTTGGGTTTAATTTATAGCTTTGGCACTTCAATTTTAGAGATCTAAGACATGCCTATAAATATGACTAAAAAAATGAAATTTAGTCCTACGGATGGAGGATAAAAAAATCATTAGGGATTCAATCCTTTCTTTAGTAATGACCTTTATTATCAACAACTCATCTATTCGTACACTTACACTTGCTTGGACTTGGACTTACTATCAATTGGTGTAAGTTAACCCCTAATGCAAGCAGGAGCCACAACAGGGTCTACTATTTATAATGTATTCCTTCATTCCAAGGCTAAATACAAGAAATTCCTTCACAATTCTCCGCTTCCTTGAAAATTACAAAAATTTCATAACATGCTCTCATATCATTATTGTAAGGCTAGAACAAAAATTAACCCCATGCAACATGCTATGCTACAATGAATGCTACTTGTCTTCTTAGGTCCTCTATATATGGTCATTGTATGAACAAGGGCAACCTCCTTGAGGGGTTAACATGTCTTTACTAAATGTCAATGGCCACTAATCATTGAATGGAAATTAGTGCCCAAAACAATTGTTTTTTAAAAATGCCAACAGAGTATGCTCATTACTTGCCAATCTCCAAGGGGGGAGGTGAACACCCATTCGCCATGCCAACTCCTCCCAAACTGCTCCTCCGCAACTGATAAATAATTCAGCATTGCACCTAATGACAGAATCGTCACTTTCGTCGAATTGTTACAATTTTGTCCTCCCAAATTATTTGCACAAAGCTCTTAAAACTAAGACTAGTGTAGAATATTTATGTTTCAAGCTGCACCTCCTCAAACATGCCAAAGTTGGGAAATTTCGTCAACTTAACAAAATTGAAATTCAGTCACTACAACTCAACTAGACGGAATTACATAACCATTCTGCTGGATCAAGTCACTTAGAAGCCTGCTGCGCTCTTTGGAACAATCACTCATACGCATCAGAGATGATTCGTAACAGACTGTTTGATTAAGGTAGACAATAACCGAGGTCTAAAAACTGAGAAGAACGAGACCTCTGATCTGGTAGTCCACACAAAGAATCGATGAGAAGCAATAGCATAGCTAGCATAGAAGTCACCACGAAAATTTCCAGGTCGATCAGGAATATGAAAACTGCTTACTACAATTTGATCCATCTTCCAGAATAGGAACTGTCCACGCACTCCAGTACGTTCCAGCCGTTCTCAGTTTCAGTTTACACTGTTACCAAGAGGAAAAATTTGTGCTCCTGATTTTCCACAGTTTCGGTCGACGTCTTTTCCGTGAATTCCCCTTTCGACTTCGTGCAAATTTGTGGGGGAATCTTCAGATATTTCCGAAAGGAAGAACTCAAGGATAATCTCCCTGTGTTCCTGTCACGAGAAATTCAAAACATGTATTTCGTAGTGCCACAACAGAATTTCACAGTTTCACAGCTTGAGTAAGGAATAGAATGTCAGTTCTGGTGTAAGTTATTGGCGATATTGCATGCGCGATTTTAACATTTGTGCAGATACCGGTAGTCAGATGTGCAATTTAACTATTATGCAAATTTCATTCACAGCACTGTATTGTACATTGTACAGAGCTGAGCTGGGATATCCTCCTCCTTCCCGGCTCCCTGCATCATTTCAGTTCAGGATTTCCTTTCTTGAAGCTCCATACGCCATTTTATTGCACGAGATCATTACACGAATTTTTCGAATTCGAGTGTGGTTCCATAGTTGCAAAACGGAATTGGGATTATGGACTTCTTGGATTTCTCCAATGTGACGGCACGTCATTCGGAAGTTCTCTGCCTGGCTTTTGTTCTTTGCATCCACAGGTAAGCTCAGCTGACAAGTTGCTTCGGAATTTGGGACGAGATAAGTTAACCCCTTAACACCTGAGTCCTTTCTTGAATTTCTGCACATTCAGTTTGCTTATATCTTTATGAACATAAGATAAACCTGCCTATGAGAGGCAGGATGAGTGTTTTGCCCTGTTATAATTAGCAAAAAAACTCAGAGTTTTTTCCATACAAAGACAACTGTGAGAAAAGAAGAGAGCACTTGAAATTTTATTTTTCTAACAAAGTATGAATTTTTTATGAATTTTTGAAGTGTGATTACCAATTGGCCCAAAAGAGTTTGTAGACTATCACAAAACTAGCAAAAAGTGTATGCATGATGGCCATCCTACCACCTAAAACAATTAGAATATTTCCTAACATGGGTACAATATTTCCTAACATGGCCAAAACATGAAGAATTAAAAAAAATCACTTGCTTTGATGAATTTACACTGAAAAGCTAGAAGTTCCTAAAACAGGCACTAATAATCCCATCACCATCACCCAAGCCATGGACTTTAGTGACTAACCAACCTAATGTAGTCCTAATCTTATTTATTAGAGAAAGTCTGTCATGAGTTGATATAAGACTCTAATGGGTCATTTCCTAGGTGCATGTCATGGATGGTGGGTCTTTGCAAGAAACACCTGTCGTTTTCTGTAGTATTTTGAAAAACCGGTTTGTATCCAATGCTATAACTTTTGATTTATAAGCCCAATGCCCAAACCAAAAAATTCTGTCATAGAATCCTTGATTTCAATTGTACCCCTTATTTTTCAAAAATAAAAAATATATATTTTATATTTAAAAATCAATTTCATTAATATGTCATACTTTCAGGTTTAGGATTTTCTTAAACTAAATATCGGTTCAAATTAATGATTTTTTGCTGAAATTTCTGTCGTATATTTCTACAATAGGTAGACATATACCTACTAAAGGGAATTAAAAAAAACATTATTTTATGTCCTCCACGTTTGCGCAAAGAGGCCTCCCTTATGAGTGCACTTATAAACATTAGAAATCTTTTTGACCTCATTTTTTTAACCAAATCTCATCACCATGAAGTCTTTTCCAATGTCAAATTTTTAGTTTTAAAAAAAAATTATTTCCCTATTTTCTACAAATTAAAATATCCCAATTGAATTTTCTTCACCAAAATTCTATGTCCAAAAAGTTGTCCAAATAAATACAATTGGGACGTTTTAATTTGTAGAAAATAGGAAAATAAATTTTCAAAAAAACTGAAAATTGCCCATTGGAAAAGACTTCATAGTGATCAGATTTGATTTTTAAAATGAGGTCAAAACCATTTCTATTGTTTACAAATGCACACTCAAGGGAGGCCTCTTTGCACAAACTTGGAGGACATAAAATAATGTTTTTTTAGATGCCCTTTGGTAGGCATATGTCTACCTACTATAGGAATATACCACAAAAATTTAAACCAAAAGTTATTAATTTGAACCGGTATTTAGTATAAAAAAATCCTAAACCTGAAAGTGTGACATATTAATGAAATGTAAATGTAAATGTAAAAAATGCATGTACATATTGTAGTTGCAGACATTGAATAATTTTTTTAAAAATTCAAAAATTGTTTTACTATTTTTAACTTGCCCCCAAGTAGGTGTCTACTTTAGCCATTTGGTGTGTGTGTGTGTGTGTGTGTGTCCTATTTTCAACTGAAAAATGCAAATTCAAAGCCACAAATTGGACATGTTGGAAATCTACTTACAATGCAAGGATTGACAATGAATATTTATGAAAATAGAAACATGTTGGTTGCGCACATGGTATCAAAGTGACCTTCCTTTGCACAAAGGCTACGAAGAGAGGAAAAAAATTCTATCACAATATTTTTGTGCAATGTGAGCACAATCTTCTCTAGAAAAATTTCTTTTGTATGGAAAAGTTTTGAAAATCTTTTGAATTACTAAAAATAAAAAGTTCCACAAACTCATTTTCTACTATTTTCTAGTCTAACTATCTTTTGTAGTACCTTGCAACAATCTATAGTACTCAAACAACAATTTAAATCTATATGAACACTTTAGAAAAATAGTACTAGTAGTACTATATAGTATTGTTAGTCCTATGGCCAAAAAATGTGTTTTTGAACCAAAAATGTGAAGTGTTTCTTACAATCACTCGCAAATGTAGGTCTTTTGTATTTGTATTCCTTTGGAGAGAAAAGCATTTTATTTCCTATTGAATTAGGTTGGTAGTATATACCAAATATTTGAAATGCTAATATTTCTTTAAGTTTTTTTCCTAGGGTTGGGTTGTTGATTTGATTTGTCATGGATTACCATGTTTGCTTTGAAATTGGCTAGTACATATACACCTAGGAATTGAAGTTGGTTGTATTTTGTGATGGTGAACTAATTTGGACCTTTTTAAAAATATCACTAAAGATTGAGGATATCTTTACACTTTGATTATTCTAAGCCTAAAATAAATAATTGATCCATAGTAATTACATTTAAAAACAGAGTTGGTTGCTTCATATAATCTATTTCTACTAGGTAAACTATAAAATGACATCTTAATTGAACATACAAGACACTTGTCAATGGACTATATAAGGTGTAAACTTTCGAGAATAAAGGGGTGTTTATTGGAAAAAAATCAAATAATATCAACTTCCTAAGTTACTCTTCATAAATAAGAACATTTGAGAATAATTTTTGGCTCATTAGAGGATTCATATGATTAAGATAACATGTAGAAAATATGTACACAAAACAAATTTACTATTTTGTGAGTAGCAACTAGGTGCCCAAATGGACCTTTGGAATATGCTCTTTTTAGTTTACTTTTATGCTCTAGGGCATCATTTTTTCTAATTAGTGGTTACAAATGTGGCTAAATTTTGCAGAAATTTTACTTAGAAAATCCTATAGCTACATGTCTATCAAAATTGAGGGCTAAGATCACATCATTTTGGCCACATTCCGCATTGATTTGACATTAAAGAGACTAGGCATGAAAATACTTGGTGGGTAGGAGAGCAAATTGATCTCCATCCACAAGGTCATTGAATAGCTAGATTTCAACAATGGAACTTTAGGGATTAACCTTTAAATGTATTTGACTATGTTTTCACCAAAAACGTTCTAAAACTTCAATTTCTAGTACAAGTACTAAATTTTAGAAAAATAAACTTTTAGACACATGTAACCATAGGATCTTGTAGTACACTAGTTTGAAAAGATGTTAAATTTTTTTTTATTTCCACCATGTAGATTGCAAGATATTAGCATTTGAAATTACAAAAAAACTTCTTTTGGCCCTACACACACACTGGCAGCTACACTTTACAAGGTCAAATCATTATGAAAAAATGTCCAAAATAGTTGTAACTCTTTGTATTATTTCTTCGAGGCAAGTTGGCAACATGCTTGAAATTTTTATAAATCATTTGGATCTGTACAACATATAGGAAAAAATTAGTAAGTAGAAAGAAGTAGAGAATGATTCAAAATATTAAATTGTTAACAATTTATTTATGGAATTGAAAAATCCCAATCCCAATGGTTGTAATGTTGCAGTAAACAACCTAAACCTAACATTTGTTTAATTTTCTTCCAAAAATATTTTAAATTGAGTTAAATCAAGGTCTTCAAAGTTTATTTTAGAATGGAGGTTCCATAACTACCCACAATTGCCACAAACTACCCTCAACTAAAACACTTCATAACTTTCATCTCATAAATCAAAATGGAATGATTCAAAGCTTTCCATGTATGTATAAATCAAGAAAAAAATTTCAAATTTTTATTTAAGAAAAGTGATTTTCGTTGCCTAGCCTACCTACCAAGCATTGAAAACTACATATCATACAATAATTGTTTGACCATGTATTCAAATGTTAAGAAAATTTTTTGGGCCTTAAAGCTACTCCTTGGGCACATTTTGTGTGAAAATTTAAAAGAAAAAAAAACAAAAATTTCATTTATAGTGAGCTAGCCCAAATTGCTATGTTGCCAAAAAAAACATTGTTTGGTCCTTCAGGGGTTAATATAGAAGTACATATTGCTTTCTGCAATATCGGTATCAATTGAATTTGTCAATCAGCACCGACCATTAACATATTAGGGGACAAATGCTTTTAGTGCCATATGTGATTTTAACTTGAAATTTCATAATTAATTTCATGAGGTTCACTAAATATGAAACCACTTGGGTTAGATGCCACTTCCATTTGTTCTCACTAGTGAAACTAGGAAAAAATTAGAGAAGTTGCAACTTCTTTGATACAAAAGCTTTTGAAATTGGCAAAATGTCAACCAAATAAATAAAATGATAGAACTTTTGTTTCACAAATCATTGTCATGGTAACATTCTCTTTTGTATGAAAAATTAAAAATGTAGACAACTTACTACAAAACTAAAACTCCATTGCTAGATACATTTTAGAGAAAATTCACCATGTGGCACAACTTTCACCTACTCCTACTAATTTGTGAAAATTTGGACCAATGTCCAGGAAGAACCATCGGCTAGTTCAATGTTAGCCGGTGGAATTGGTAAAAAAACAGGTTGCAATTTGAAAACATCGGCTAAAAAACGGTGGACGTCGACCCTAGGGCCTCATCGCTCTGATCAGTCCCCATGGCCTAGATCAGAGAAAAGTTGTAAACTGTGAACTAATTCCCCTTTGCAATGAAATTCCGTTTCATTTGTGTCAAAAAACAAAAACAAAAACTGTGAACTGCAGTTTGTCAGTAACAAACAGGCAGCATTGAATTTCTGCATAGCTTTAACAAATCAGCAGTAACCAAGCTCAATAAATTCTCTAACAACCCCCTGCAACAAGTAAGTTGAGTTCATGTGCAACAGTATCCAACTTCAGATAGTTCAATTGCTCTGTTTGTCATTATCTAATTATATGAGTAAATGATAAGAATTGACGCAAGTTGCCTTCTCTACTACACATTTCAGCAATATATTATGATTTTTAAAAATTTATTCGATCTTCGAAAGCGACAGTGCTCAATATTGATAAAGGATCCAGTGGCTGCGCAAGTGGATGCACAACTCGGGTCCCAAGTGAAACGGGCGGAGGTCGTTGAGAGAGAGGTCGAGTTTCCAGCGTGGGGACGTAAGCTTAATGTCCCCAGAGCAGAAAACTTGGTCGTGACAGCAAAAAGAGACGACTGCAGAGGCGCTGCGAGAGCTGCCTGGTGCTCTTCAATAAGCTCAGCTTGCACGTATCTATTAAACACTGAGTGGTTGACTTGATCTAGCAAAACCAGACCAGATGGTATCCCTCGATCTAGGCTCCAATTCAATGCAAACAAGATGAACATTAAAGAACTCATTTCGGTAAAGACTTACCTTCCTGTGCTTGTCGCACCAAATATTCCAGAGAATTGTTGTGCAAAGAACGTCGTTGGCGAGGGCCGGGCGTCTAGCAGACGGGTTGTATCCCTCCGCGGTACATATACTGTCCGGGTTGGGCAACATCTTCTGATTAGCCTGCTGAAGTGTGGAAAATAGTGTCATGTTTGATGTTTGCCAAAACAAGGAGGAATGACCTAACTTATTTGGTCGAATTGGATTTGAGCGGTACGTCTGATTACAGATTGATTCACATATACAGTTTTGGATATCACATATACTGTGGTGGTCATCCTCGATCGAGATTCACACCAAACTTCATTTCTATATAGGTTTCGAAGTTTGAGATCAGAAGCTTGAAAAAGTACCACTGGACAGCTAGCTATACTATGATCAGTTCACAAATACGTACTAGTTACTCAGAACGGGTTTTCGTGCAAATCCGCAATTTTCAATGAACGCTGAAGGTCAAATCGGCGGCTTGTGTGGTTCTCATGTGAAAAAATTGATTTGTCACAGAGAGAGTCTGTTGGATTATGGAACTTGTTCAGTGACAGCCCACAGGGCAGAGGGTCTACACAACTCTTCAGCTGCTACAATGTGTGTACTGCAATAATCAATAATGACATGATCTATGTGAAGTTAGGGCAGTCTCAGTGTACATTTAAGACCCACAACTGCTCATTTTCTGTGGAGAGCCGTCGTCTCATTGTCTCCGAGCAAGGGACATTGACATATCAAAAAACAAGAATGAAACTGAAGATAAAACCCTTTGTTTTTTGTTTTTGTTTTCTTTTTCTTCTACCCCAGGCCGCACTCTTGTATTTATTTCCACCTTGCAGTAAAGGATCTCTTTACTTGTGTCAAAAAAAATCTAAAATTGAAGATAAGATTCAGTTTCATTTGTGTAAAGGTAAAAGTAAAAGTAAAATAAAATAAAATAAAATAAAAACTGAAGATAGGGGTCTTTGTATAAGGAAACTCAACATATGACATGCACAATTGTGGACAAGCCTAATGTAGTCCCACTTTTTCTTGTGTAGTACATTTTACAAGACACATATACACCCCGAGACTTTTGAGGAGTGCAATAGGCATGTCCACAGTCGTATTTGTTTTAGGCTGAGTTACCTAACTAACAATAAGATAATTGTCTGACTCTCCCCAAGACTCGTGGGGTTGAGCACTTTTACTTTCCTCCCATGCACTAAAGGTATTGTATTCTTTTTGTAATAAATAAATAAATAAACCTTGAAGATGGGGTAAGAGTATTCTTGGTCCTAGGCTTGTAATTAGGTAAGGAATACTTTTTGCACCCAAACATTTATGGTGTAGAAATATTCTGTAGTGCCTTCTGGTTGTTTGATTTTGGAAATTTTAGGTGTAGTGCCCAACTTTCCTATACTTATAACCATTGATTGTAGGCGTCAACTAGTGCACCATTTACCCTTGCATATTTGCATAAGATAGATGAGTTATGAGTTTTAGGGTTTTAGAGGAACACAATTGTAAGGGAGACAAATTGAAGACTCGAGTAGCTAAGAGCTTGGCAATGTCAAGCTTCCCTATCTGCATCATGGCATGCATCACTTGTTATTTGTGCATTGTATTCTTTGTGTCACTTATGAGTTGTGGGAATATCTTGGGGACAATCTACTAAGACAAGCCAAAAGGTCCTCCAATTAGTTGCACTCTTTTGTCTTGCTACCATTTGAGATTCGAGTATTCCAAAGCTCTTTGGCACACAAAAGCATGAGTTGTTTTCTAAAATGAGTGTGCAAATGGTCTAACTTGTGGTTTGGCCCATGGAAAATAGTAGTCTACAATTGCCCACTATAAATCCAAAATATCCTAAACTGCAATTGTCCACTTTTCAAATCACAAACGTCCTAATGTGCAAAAAATATCCCATAACTAGGCTCTACAATGGTACATCATGCCATGTGAGTTTACGTCCCTTTTTCTTGTTGTTTCACTCTCCAACACAAGCACCTCAACCCTACTAGAATACTAGAAAATGTAAACCACTTAACACAAGTGTAAACTATATTAAAGAAGTTAATGTGGAATGTCCAATTCGATTGCCTCCTAAGAAAACCAAAAGGTTTTTATACAAATATTTTGCAAAAATAGCACTCATTTGTTGCCATTCTAGATCCTTTCTGAAACAGGAATCAATTCCTTCTAAAAATGCACTTAACAAAAATGCACTTATATGCACCAAGAAAGTACTCAATCTCAAGTGAGAAGCTTGAAGGTCAAACTCCCAAGATGAGCTAGGAATTTCAAAAAGTTTGAAGACCAAGTATGACGATTATTTAGGAAAATTAAATTGAACAATTGCTCATCAATATTGGCTATCAAGTATCAATCAAAGGTGGCTAAAGCAAGGATCCACAATTTCTTTGTTCCACATCAATATTTTTGCCACATTTGCAAATTCTGATTGAAACGTAGATTGCTTAAACAACACTAGCTAGAATGTAAATGGAAAAAATGCCAAGTTGTTTCTACAAGGCAATTATCTTATTCCACATTAACTACTCTGACTCCTTGCCATGATTATGTTGAACAAGGAATGCAAAGTAGCTTAGAGGTCATAACAAAAGCCCAATTCTTATCATGCAAGAGCCAACTATGTGCACTACATGTCAGTTGAGGTCTAGCTTGGGAAGTCCCTCATTGAATTATTGATTTCTAGGAGAGGTGGTTGTAGTAAGGTGGGGTCCAAATTGAATATTTTTAGCATCTATGGAACGCTATTGGACTACAACTTGTTTCCCAAATCTGAACTATAGAATATGTCCAAGTACAAATACAAAGTGTAGGAGAGTAGTGTTTTGATCTTAGTTGACCCCTTTTTTAGATTGTTTTTATGAGCACTTCACAATAGCATTTTGGAGCAGCAAGAGTGCAATGTACATAGAAGATGCAGTCTTGACCATGATGGCCCCCTTGAAGAATGGTTCAAACCTAGATCCTTTGTTTAGCTGGTTAGATAAATGTGGTCAGTTATAGGAAATTGGGGAAGGCGACACAGCATCTTTGGGGAAGAACTTGAGCGCAATTTATGCAGGATTGTCATCTTTTATAGCTGCAAACATGGTCATAGAGGATAGGAAGAGCTATAGTGTAGATTGCAATCCCTCTACAAATGTTCTAATCAGGGAATTTTGGAAATGTCCTAATCATTAGAGAAATTTTGGACTCTTCAAAGGGCTGCCAGGAAGTGCCGAGAGGGACCCTCAATGCATTACATTTATTTTGCTTGAGGAACTTTTCCCCTATTTTTGCACTTCGTCACCTCCAAATGTCAGAGCATTCACTCTCAAGTACCATTAGTTAGGGTTGTGACAAGTATTGTTTTCATATTTGAAAGCACCCTCGATGCACCTCCCTTTGACAATTATGGAATAGAAAATTGAAATATACTTTTGGAACTCCTGATATTTATACAAGATGACTTTTTGTTTTGTTAGAAAATTCCCTCTTCTGAGTAGCTTCAATAGGCTCCAGAAATAGACTGGCTTGTCAAACCCTGGCAGCCCTCCGGAGAGTCCAAAATTTCTCTTAATGGTTGCTTTGTTCTAGTCAGACTACCCACAAATTGTCAATGAATCATAGATGGAAATGCTTCAAAAATGTAAAAGCAGAACAACATAGGAATTTCTAGATGTTGTGGAAGGTGAAGGAACTAGTAGACTACGAGCTTTAGCTTCGTAGCATCTCCTCACCTTCAATTCCATTCGATATCTAACAAGTAGTCTATGTGGATATAGCGAAGGACATAGAAGCAAGAGAGCAAAGCAAGGGAGCATCCACTATGGGCTAGAGATATGACAGAGCATCAAAAAAGGAGAGGTTCCAACAACCCCTACCTTTTTTTTCATCACAGTGACTTAGTGTGCTTCATGTTGTTGAGAAGTCACCCTAAAGTGAAGGTGCAATGATTTCCACGTGTTGAAGTAATGCGAGTCACATCAATGTCATTGCATAGTCATGCGGAAGTTGTTGTTTGGAAGAATGACCCACTCCTCGTCTAGCAAATGTAGTCATTTGTGGTGGAAGACAAAGGGAGTGGTGTGTAGTGGCATACAAGTGGCCCTCATAATAATATAGTATGAGTGGACGTTCAAGTAGTGCAATCAAATGTAAAACACTATATAGGTTGTCATCCCCAGGCAATGGATGCCCGTAGTAGTTAATTTCACAGTCCAGGGATTCTAGTCTACGGTTTGGAGTCAATTCCTCACAAAATAGAAGTAGAGGGTGATTGCAAGAAACACTAGTCCTATTTTTTGTCCCCTTGCCCTCGGACACATGGTTTTTTGGTCATAACTTTTGCATTGTAAGTCCATTTCTTTTGAAATTTGCAATGAAGGTACAATAAAAGTTTCACACATTCAGTAATTTTTGGTGTTTTTTAAAAATTATTTTTTTATTTTTGAAGTGCCCCCGATTGGGTGTCTACTTTGGCCATTTTGGAGGGTTTGGGTCCAAAGTTGTACTCAAAAATGTGAACTGGAAGCCACAAATTGGAGAAGTTGGAGGTGTACTTGCATTCTAGTGAGAGACAAAGAGTTTTTTGCAAAAAAACCTTTGCATGAGGTGTCTACATGGGGCCAAAGTGATCGTTGTTTGCGCACATTTTTTGGGTAGGAGAAAATTCTCCTTGAAGAAATTTTTGGTGCAATGTGAGAGTGGGCTTGTCTATAAAAATGGTTTTTTTCTGGGAATTTTTTGAATTTTTTTTGAATTACTAAAAATGAAAAGGTCCATAGACCCCTTTTTTGCTATTTCTACTCCCAATGGCTTCTATAGTATTCCATAGTAGTCTATAGTACTCCATAGTATTGTTTAGTACTGAATCAATGGTTTACATGTGCAGGTGCTCAAGATCGACAATTGAGATTTGTAGGCGTAGTCTGATGTGCGAAATTCATAGTAGTCTGTCGTACTGCCAATCCTACGGCCAAAAATCAAGTTTTTGAGCCAAAAATGTGATGTATTTCTTGCAATCACCCTAGTCAAGTACCCTTAAATTGCAATTTTTTTTTTCTAGATGTGATGAATAACTACAAATGGCACATCCCATTACAATCCATTGTTTTTCCATTCACAACAATAGGTCATTGTAGAGTATTATATGAATTTACAACTTAAAAAGTAGTCTTGTCACCTACAACTCAAGCATAGTGCCGTTTTCCATCCACCAACTTTGTTGGAGGCTTGTGAAAGGGAGGCCATCAAGCCACTAGAAGCCACATAGAATTATGTAGGTACATTGAGGAAATCTGGGTCTTGGATAATAGAAACCACTATGTAACTACGATATTGCTATGTGACTAGATTGGGGGGACACAAGATGTTTGATTCTTGAGCATTCAACAGGATAGGTAAGACTTCAATTTGGCAAACTTTAATCAATTGGACGGGAAGGTTCAATCCAACTCATGTGCCTTTCTTTGGCACTGCCAAAAAGTGTTTTCTCCAATGATCTATATCGAAGTGGTTGGATTTCAATTGTCTATTGAATAGAGGTTAGGGGTAGATGGAGGGCATTGCACTCTAATCAATCCACCCTAAAATGAAAAGGACTTTGATGGACTACAACCAATGCAACAAGTTGAGGACCTAATGTGGAGTCCCATGGATGAAGAAGGAACCTACATTGCCATTGTAGGCAACAACATAATTTCTAAGGATGAAGCTTAGCATGTCTATGTGTGTCCTTCACATATATGTGCAATGGCCTGCAAATGTCATGCTAAACATCTAAAGAATAGGATGGCTTGTCTACCTCTATATCTCCCATAAGGAACTGTTGTCTTGAAGACATTCGTCAGGTGATAGAAATACTGGTTGTCGATGTTGGATGTAACGTTTGTCTAATGTCATCAAAATGGGGAGAGTTGCTCATATGAAAATGTGACTATCATTTTCTCAATTGCCAAAGGTGGACTCCATGCAAGATCTTGTCATTAGTAGTCAAAATGCAATGAATTTCACCATTTGTTAGGACAAATTGTACAATCTCCCTTATTTGGATTTGTCATCTACATCCATGTTAATGTTTTCTTGCACATCCATGTCCATTTCATACATCGTAGAGGAAATTGGGTTTATAAAACCCACATAAGATATTTACAATGAATATGATCATTTTTTGTATTTATCAACCTATATGGCATGCATGGAAGCACTCTTACATAAACATTCATTTCACCAAAATCCGGGTGGAAGGCCATGTTGTAGTCATGTGGACATCACTAAAAACACCCTTCTTCATTCATTGGAGGTTAGGCCGTTTGCTTAGATGTAATGAATTTCATATTGGATAATATGCGCTATCAAGTCACAATTGTAGGGAGGTGAAGACGATGCTAATGAAAGTAATGTCTTGAGAAACATTTGTATGTCCTAGTTGATGTCCACAAGAACATCCGGAAATATGACATAGGTGGAGCCACGTCAACATCTTAATGTCCACATCAATGAATTTCCATGTCACATGCCACGCTAGATGCCACATCATTTTTTTCCCCAAAATGCCTATTCATCGTCTCTTTTTTCACCTCTAGCAACTATTTTCCCTTAGAGTGCAATAACTTCCACTAACTTATCTATAGTTAAATTGGACCAGTGATGTTGACTTGGCAATGACTTTTTTCTCGGATGATCTTTAGAACATCATTATGTTTGTAGTCATGTCTTTGACAACATAGTTGTTTTTGATAGCACTTTCATGTTGTGACCATAATTTTCTTCTACTTTTCACAACATCCATGCAAATCTATACTTTTGTTGCATCCGTCTAGTAGACATGTTGTACGCGTAGCGTGCGGTAAATACCATTTACAACACCCAAGTGTGTAAACTAACTTGTAATATCGTCCCAGGGGATTCTAGTATGTTGTTGCAAGCCTAGGTTATCCGTTCTACCAACTTAAGCTCTCTCTTTCCGGAATCCAATCCGGATCCGTCTCTTCACTCACAAACACTGGTTTTTGGTACCTATGTTTTACCCGAAGAGGGTCCACCTTTGATTGTATAGAGGGGTATGGATTCACCACTCATATTCCTCACTTTCTTCTCTCTCTAAACTACACAACGCCCATTTAGACCAACTGTTGTGATAGATCAGCCTGGAAACACTCTCACAACTATCCGGATGGCCAATCCGGAAAGTAGGTCACACAAAGTCGCCTCTAGACTTTTCCACTACAACGACAGACCAACAAAGACCGGAACTAAGATAAGGATTGTAAGTCGTTCGCTAAACTGATCCTAGGGTTTGGCTGACCTTCCGATAAGTGATATGGGGTTTCTTCCACTAGTGGTTGCTTATCTCCACATGGAACCCTCTCTGGTATTCCGGATTTGCACCCACACCACTCCTAATTGGATTCCCGTTCCAGGAGTTTAAAGACATGTGCTCAAGACCAAATTCACTAGTCTAGACTACATAACAGACGTTCCTCAACACTCAGACCTAAGTCCCCTCAGATCCGGATTCCTCCTTTCCTCCTCCTCTTTTATACTTCCACACATTCACAAGGCAACTCCGGAAAGCTGGATATAAAACAGATCAATTCCCGAGGGTCCACTTAGTGGCTCAGATTAAAAGAAAAGATGACAAAGTATAAACTATAATGCTAGGATGGAATGAAAGGCAACAAACCTGCCTCTCACTTAAAAACACAAAACAACCAAAGCCAAAAAGGCCAAAAAGGCACCCGGAAATCCAGGTGACCACTCACAAACTCCCCGAAAAATCTGGAAAAGTGAGATCCTACAAATCCGGAACCCGATCCCACACTTGGAAATCTGGATCCGGTTCAAAATTTAAAATCCTATCTGCCTAAAGAAAGATCCTATCTACTTCCCCTTTTGTGCTTTCTTTTGGCTGCTCCCTCCTTGACTTGTTGGTGCTCTCGTAGACGACCTTGGAGTTGCCTTCGGGGTTGCCTTGATTGGGGTCATTTGTAACGCCGCCCGGGTCTGTATCTTCCGGATTTCCGGAGGAGAGTAGTCTGCTTCTTCCTCGTCCTCCGATCCGGTCCGATACTCTTCCTCCTCATACTTCTCAATCTGAGTTATCTCCCTCTCATTCTCCTTGCCTGGAGACGTCTCATCTAGCACAATGGGCTTGATTTCTTTCCTTGGCTGCTGCTCTTCCAACATTTGCTCGAATTCCTCCGGATGAGTTAATCCCTCAATCCGCTTCGTCAGTTCACCCCGAGTCTGGGTGCGAGGTGTAGGAAGTGGCTCCTTCTCCGGAAGATGGAATATCGGAACTG
This sequence comes from Straminergon stramineum, assembly GCA_963920665.1. NCBI lineage: Eukaryota > Viridiplantae > Streptophyta > Bryopsida > Hypnales > Calliergonaceae > Straminergon > Straminergon stramineum. Next base: position 12,623,903 of record OY987269.1, on the reverse strand, counting down.
GCAGTGAAACCGTAATCTCTAACGGTGCTAACTCCCTTGTTGTATCCGGTTGCTTGCTTGTCTCGGGCGTTGTCTTCACGCTCCCCCGGATTGTCTTCTCCAGTTGCTTGGAGAAGGATTCCGTTGAGTACCGGAGAGTCTCCCGTAGGGCTTCCGGTTTTGATGGCAGTGGCATTGAGGCGGTGAGCTTGATCGGGGTTTCTGTATCGAAATGGATCTCCGGAAAGTTGGAGAAGTCCATTACACGGTCAGGGTCGATCCGCCCAAGTAGCTGCCTCATTTCCTTTAGTGTAAGCTCCATCTACGTGGAGAAGTCCACAAGTATCCGGATCACCTTGGATCCGGTGAGGTGCCCTTCCTTGGTCAACCGGCTCTAGGTTAAAGCCGCCTTCATCACCAGGTCGGCTGGCTTGTCCACCAACCTGGATAGGTTCTTTAGCAGCTGAAGGGCTTCCTTCTCTCTTTATTTTGCTGCAGCCATCTCCCCTTGTGCCCAGCTCAGTCTTGCCTGAAGGTCTGCTTTCTCCTTCTCTAGGGCTACGATCTGCTTGTCTTTCTTCTCAAGAACTTCCGGATTTGGAAGTTTCTTCAAGGCATCGAGGATGTCTTTCGGATCCGTCTTCAACTCCTGACTAATCCTCCTTAGCAGATCTGTTAGGTTCTCGTGGTACTCTTGCGCTTGGAGTATCCAGTTGAACCCAGTCTTGAAGAGTTCGGATATGCTTCCTTCCTCCTCCTCGGATATTTCTGCTGAGCCGGAAGCTTCCCCCGAGATGTCGGATCCGTCGACTTCCGGTGCCTCCGCTCCAAGGGTTGCTCGTCCTCTTCCGGATCCTCCTCCTCTTCTACCGGCGGCTGCTCTACTATTACTTCTTCCGTGAGGCCGTATTGGAGGATGGTGGCTCCAGTGTTGTACTCCACCATTTCTGCATTGCTGAGAAGCTTTGCGTGGTGGTAGAGATGGAAAAGATACGGCCCTATGGGGTTGGTCTTTCCCTTTCCTACGTTGGCGGTAAGCTTGGCCACTACTGATCCAATAACCTTGCCCCAATTGACTGGTCTACCCTCAAAAGCACCAAAGATGGTGTTTGCTACCGTAACCGTAACCCGGGTGGACTTTTCCGGATACAGGATGGGGATGAGAAATTCTAGGACATGCCTCTGCCTTGCATCTAGGCAATCACTATTCGAATACCCTTCCTTGGAATGGGTAGCGTTCCTAAACTTTTCGACTGTAAACTTGTCGGTCTAGGAAGCTAAACCGGATCCCTTTTTAGGGAATCCATAAACCTTAGCCCAGACTTCATCAGTCTAGGTTGCGGGCCTTCCTCTCACCGTCAACTCGTACTAGTTTGACGCTCCTACAATCAACTCCTAGATCATCCGGTCGTTCTTTACGGTCCATGGCCGTAGGAACAGATCGACACAACCTATCTCACTAAGGTCGTCCTCTAGTTGGGATCTCTCTCTCAGCCTTTCCGGAATGTTTGGACAAACCATCCGGACGGTGACCAAAGTCTTCCAGATATCTCCCTCCACCATCTCAAACTGCTCAGAAATCTGCATATACTTGAGCTTCTCACCCAAGCACTAACTCACCACTCTTTCACTCAACTATACACGCACAAAACAGTTGTAGAGAAAGAGGAAGAACAAATGAGAGGGGCGGGGTTAAGTACCCTTCAAAATACCGACCGTTCGTAAAACGGACCGTTTACCTGTAATGGGTCCCTATTTTCTAGACCGGAAGTCTAGACTATAGGCTGTTGCTATCCGGGTTTCCGGATTCCGGATCCGTCCTGGATCCCATTACGGATTACTTGGATCATCTTCATAGTCTTACTGAGTTGTTTAGGCTAAGAGGTTTCTAATCCTTTTTGTCTATTAGAAATTTTGAAAAATTCTACATAGTTATACACTCCAAAATACTAATATGGTGACTTCTTTGATTACGGCTCGCGACAAGACATCTCAATGTTCTTTTGAACATAGCATGTCCAACTTTGACACTCTGCATTTTTGGTCAAACATAAAAAAAACATTAGATGAAATTTGGCCCCATTAGAAGACTGCGAGTTCCCCGTAGTGGGGAACTCGGTGAACTAAGCCACTTCAATGTGTTGATGTGGTCGGGAGGTGACGACATCAGATTTTATTTTATTTTTTAAAAATAAATTTTCTTGTTTGACTTCATTTTCAATTTTAGGGGAATTTTTTTTAGTCTTTATGACGACTGGCAGCAATCAGTCATTCCCTCACTACTGCGAGAACAATGTAGGGAACACACCTAAAATGGCCCTCCAAAGTTGCTGAAAAACATCTAATGTATGTATTTTTCAACGTGACGTGCTTTTCCTTTCTATAGGCCCCGTTAGAAAAAGGTGATGCTCCCATAACAGGGGAACATCGGGGATCTCTTGAGAACACGAGGATGAACACAAGGAACGTTGAGATTGGATTGTTGCACCAAGAAGTAGCAGTTCCTATTAGGAATTTGACGAAGCTTGAATAGATGCAAGGATTTCGCAAGGTGGATCTAACAATCAAATGCAAGGGCAGTGAGATTTTAGGGTTTGTTAGATTGTTTGCGGATTTGGCTTTGCGTGACGGGAATTTGCAACTTGTGGTGGAATATTTTGAGAAAGTGTGAGCGCCAATTTACCCACCCTTGGCAATTCTCGAATACAACCAGGTTTTGGGTTTCGGCTAAGTGACTCCTACTTTTGGGTGTCTAAGCATGGTCCATTATGCCTTCCAAGCAATGGTTCTTTTTACTAAGTGCCTAAGTGACCCCAAATTGGCAAGATTCGCTTAACCCCTCACCGCCGAAGGGGACGAAAAGTGTCCTCTCATAGTCTGGCAGTAAAATTCAAAGTGCTGGAACTTTTGCATCCAATGTCCGAATTCAATAATACTTGTTGTAAAAGTTGTGCATATTAGTCTAGTTTTAGTGGTAAAATTTTCAAATCAATCCAAGATGTACTGAGTTTTTGAGAGCCATTCGAAGTTCACAGGTTCAATTTGAGTTCACCTCACTACATTCTAATGGGTGCAACTTCGGAGGTTTGTATCTTTCTCATTAACTGTTCGTTTTCAATAAAAATTGCTGGATTTTGTTCCCAATAAAGCCTAGTTATTGTGGTAAAATTTTCATGTCAATCCAAGTTGTTTTGAATGTTTGGGAGCAATTTGAAGTTCAAAATCCAGACATTTTTGCATTACAATGAACTTCAGCGGCTTATAACTTCTTCATACATGGTCCGTTTTCAATAATTTTTGTTGGAAAAGTTGCACATACTAGTCTTGTTTATAAGATTAAAATTTCATATGAATCCAAGAGGTTATGAGTGACTGAGAAGCATTTTAGTAGAGGGAGGTTCAAACATAGATGTGATTTTTTGCTACTTTTTTCACTGTTTTTTGACATTTCAAAACAATTTTGCAAACACAATGAGTCGATTGAATGAGATTTTTTTCACCAAAGTGTTTGTCTTTTGGTTTGAACCACATTCCAGTTAAAATTTTTTTCATTTGAGTAAGTTTAGAATTCGAATTTCACCTCCAAATGTGTTTTCAAGAAAATTTCAGCATCTTTTTTCAACACTAAAACATTATAAGCTTTCAATCTATACGGTCAGTTGACCCCAAATTTTTTTCACACCATCTACAACATACACACTACAATATTGTATGGTTGAGATTTTCATACCTCACTGAGATTTAGACTTATAGGACTTCAAAAGAAAGTAAGCTTTTACACATGTTTGGACTTCAGGCGATGAGGGATTAAACTACTTCCAATGTTTTGGCCGACCGAATGAATGGCTTGCTGTATGATCTGGATGGAACCTATGCCAGGGCAGAACTAACCTAAGAAACCTCTAGGTCAGCTTGCGCCATTTCTAAAAACATAAAACTCAACCCTATCCGACCTTCCTAGCCAAAGTTATGGGTGGATGAAGTTTGGCCGCTACTCGGTTCCTCAAACTTCATTCATTTATTACACCTAGTTCCCCAATTCAAAAATATCCTAAATTTGGAGGGATGGTTCAAAAGTATTTATCCTACCCAGATCTAGAGTTGGACCTTAATCGGGAATTTCTACCTAATTTTCATCCAAGCCTTACCCAAACTTCATCCGCTAATTTCTCCTAGCCTATGACTCGGAATTGACTTTTCTCTTCGGCCTTGGACCCTAATTGGGATCCTCTTTCTAATGTGTTTAATTCTCGGTCAGACACAGAGTTTAGCTATTCTTCATCCAATTTGACCCTAAACTTCATTTGGCAATAACTTTCTCAATTTTCACCCAATTTGGGCGTGCCTTAGGGTTTTAAAAAGCCATGGCTTCCCTCTTTATGCCTATGTCTCTAGAAATGACCTGAACTACGGTCCTACGGGTCTAGCCTAGGGGTAGGCCTCGGCCCAAGCTACTAAATTCTAGTTAGAGCCCTAAGGAAAGTTTGGGGAGGTTTAACTCATACCTCGGAACTTGAGTCGCTGCTCGCGCCCACCGGAAGCTCTACCTCCTCCACCATTAACTCCCATGCTATGAAGCAACGAACCACCTTTCTAATCATAAAATAAATTGGTACAAGGATTTAATTGCCGATTTTTTCCCCTATTTCTTTCCTCCTCCCTTCTTTTCTTTTCTCCCACATTCTAAGGTGGTCCAACTAACCCCAATCTTCCTACTAAGATAATCTTAAGTACACATCATCCCCTCCTCCAAGTTAAGCTACTTTTTACGTCCTACTTCTTATATCCTACACTTACGTCTCACACTTAATCTTGGGTGATTACCTATTTCTAATCTAAGGGCCTAAGTAAGTCTTGTGGATTTCCCCCCCGTCTTTCTTATCTACTTCTGCTTCCTAACCTTTAAATTGTCCTTCCTCTTGCCTCTTTCTCATTCTCTTGTCCATTTGATTGTTGCCTTGAGGGTGGTTTGCGGGAGACGGGGAGTTGGATTCCCAGCCCCGACGGTTACTTAGCATGCTAGAGTTTGGTGTATACCTCCTCTCCTCTTCCGCCTTGATTACCGGGCCTTTTCTCTTCTCCCCTTTCTTCTTGAGAGCTCCCTGTTCCCCCGTGCCTCACCTCTAGACAGCCCTTTTCTCTCTCACCTCGACTCCCCAGGAAGCCCCAGTGATGGACCCCAACTCCCTAGTATCTCCCAGTGGCGGACCCGATCCCCCAATAAGCCTTGGTGCGGACCCCGACTCCCTAGTAAGCCCTAGTGGCGGACCTGACTCCCCAATAAGCCTCGTGGCGGACTTGATCCCCTAGTAAGCTTCGGTGCGAACCCCGACTCCTAGTAAGCCCTGGGCGGACCTTGACTCCCCAATACCCTAGTGGCAGACCCTGACTCCCTAGTGAGCCCTAGGGCGGACCTTTGACTCCCTAGTATTCTTGCCTTGACTGCCGACAGCCTTCACTGGTGGTAGCAGGCCTTGCCTTGCTTGATGCTTGGGTTTGGCCCTCCGGGTATCAAGGTCTTAGTGGGTTGGGTGTTGATTTGGGCATTTACTGATTTTTTGCTAATGCTAGGGGGGTTTGGGGCATGCCATGTCCATGGGTTGCAGGTGTAAGTCGAACTTCTGGAGGGGCACCCTCACTTGATTTCTCTCCAATTGTTTTCTACCCTCGACTTTGACTTCTACTTCTATTCTTTTAAGGCCTAAACCTTGGTTTGTTCCCAACGTGTTTTGGGAACTAAACCTTGTGGGGGGGAGGGGCCACATGATCTCATGGCTTGCCTGTGAGGTAGTTTTAACACACTGCTAATACTTTTTATCTCATGGGGGCTCAAAGCTTTGCTGTCGTTTTCCCTCTTAATACACTCCTAAGACTTTTTATCCCAAAGGGTTCAAAGCTTCGCCATCGTTCCCCCTTTTAATGCATTGCTAAGACTTTTTTATCCCTAGGGGGTTCAAAGCTTTGCCGTCCCTCTACTACTTCACACACCACGAGGACTCTTGTATCCTCTAGGTTCAAAGCTTCACTGTATGGCGGGTCCTACTACCCTCACATCCTTGTGCCTCTCAACCAAGGAATAACACATCACGGTTAAGGACAAGGACAAAAACACAAAGGAAGGGACTTGGACACTCAAGCCTAGCGGCACGGGTTAGTAACCTCAATAACTTAAACTAAAGCCCCCCCAAAGTGGCATCACTAGTCATATAGGGGGTTGCTCTAGGGTTAGTACACAACACAACAAGGAGAGTGACCAAATGGGCCTCCTAAAGGTGAGTACCTACAACCTCTAGCAACTTAGGGAGTTAGTAAAAGCTTCCAAGCTCAAGATTGGAAGAGTTAGTACCACGCTTAATCAAAAAGAAAAGGCAAGGGATCCACAAAAGACCTTGCAAGCTCCAAGAACAACAACAATGGCCAAAAAGTGCCCCCAAAACACCGTTGCAAGGTTTGTGGCTAAGTACCACAATTTCCAACACAAATTGGACCCAACGGACCCAATTACACAAAAAGAGGGTTGTGAGAGAGGATAAGGGGTGCCCTTTTATACTCTTTCTTGGGCACCCACCTCTCCTCGTTCATTTAAGTTAACCTTATCTTTTTGGATTTTCATCCAAAACTCAAGGTTTTCATCCTATGTTGGAGATTAACTCCAATTCGCAAATGGATTGCTCCATTGGCTTCAGAAGGCCATTTTTAGTTCTACAGAATCCTCTCCCCCTTTTCTATCTTCAAATTCACAACGAAACCTAGCGCCAACTTAATGCCAAAAATTAGGGAAAATCCCAACTTTGGGGGGTTGACTTTTCTAGCAAAAATAACTAGCCTAGGTCCCTAAATAGGTACGGGGGAGTGAGAAAAGACCTATCTTGCACTCCATTCTACTTCCGTATGCTCCCGCTCTGCTAGTCAAACCCGTTGTGGACTTTAATTTCCATTACTTCTCGGGGAATGTTGTAGGTTCGGGTACTTCTAACTATCGGAATGTTGTGAAACTTGTCGGTGAAGCTTATTAATATAAAGGAAGCTATGATAATTTTTAGTGGGATTTTACCACCACATGGAAAATTTCCAGGAATTTTCCATTGCAAGTTTGGACAATTGACCGTCTAGAAAGACATCTTCTGACTATCATAAAATTCCAAAACTTTTCGTGGAACCTCCCATGGGATCCCACAACACATATGTAGGCTCATATGTTTACTCTACACATCGGCCCAAAGAGGACAAATTCCACCTCCTCGTTTAATTATCAGTGGCCGAGGAATCTTCTACATCAAGGGGAATCTTGGCGATCCAACTTCGCCATTGGTTCTCAAGCATGGATTTTACCCCAATACACCCTCATTGGACCTTAGATTCTTCCATGGTTCTATCTTGGTATTTTTCACATCTGCAAGCCAACAAACTAGGGTTCTACTATTTCGTTGGTGGAATGGAGAAACTAGAATCTATCTCCAGAAATTGTCCTATATACCTCACCAAGGTTCCTTCAACCAAATCTAGCTTAGAGATGTCCATTCCATGTGGCATTTTGAGCCTGATAGGCCCATCACTCAAAATTGACCAATTTGCTACAATTAGTTGGGTTCTAACCTATTTACAACTCACAGTTGGGCCTTTCTAGCTACAACATTCTCAAACTAGACCAAATACTATATTGGAATGTGACACTCCTATTTTGGTTCTACACTCTTTTTCGAGCTTTTTGCATATAATAGTGCAATTAAAATGATAACATATGAAAAAAAAAGAGTGAGCCCCTAGTGACGAATTGGGGGCTCACAGAAAGCCACTACGAAGGAGATGAGATTTTTAGGGTTTTAGGGTGAATTGCAAGAAATTTTTTGTGGATTTGGCAAACCCTAAACCATGGCTTTGGTGTAGAAGCTTGCAAAGTTCACCAAACAACAAAAGAAGCTACAAGTGTTGCTTGCTACGCTACCCGCTCGTTTGTTGAAAGCTACTCCATCGTCCATGGCGTTGCGTAAAGCCTCAGCTTTGCCTCCCCGATCATAGCCCCTTGCGCATCGCTTCTTGTTCACGAATGACACCGAGAAACTGCAGCAGATTGCAATTATCCAGAAGTCGCCCGTTGAAGGGCAAATCAAGTGAGTTTTCGGCCTCTTCTTGTAAGTAAGCTTCCAATCCAATTCCAATAATCAAAATTATTTCCTATTGGAGAAGTACAATTGGAGGGAGAAACCTTAAGTTTTCAAATTTGTAGATCATTCTTTCAATTATTGCCGAGTTTGGCCATCATTGTGATTACAACTTGCACTATCAATTGCATTTGGTGGTGTAGAGAATTTTCGACAAATCTTGTGAGCTCATTAAAGTGTCTTGATGCGGTGTTTGTGATTGTGGGAAGTGTTGTGGCATTCCTACATTGTCATCGCTAGCAATGATACTTTTGTTTCTCTTTTTGCAAGCCCTAGTTTTGGGGGTGAAGCATAAGTTTTCGGTGAGGAGGATTTTAATGGCACCTTGCTAAGAACTTCATGAATACCTGGCCATCTCAAGATGCAGGGTTTATAGTTTTGAAAACTCTTTGTGACCAACTTCATTTCTATCATTAGATTCTCAGCCTTGCGATTATTCTTTGGAATAATTATTTCTTATTTTCAATTGTTAACACAATGCAAAGGTTGAGGATCAATCCAATAGGAAGGAATGCGAGGTGAGGGAAATGCGAGGATGCTTAGTATCAGCCCAAGAACAGTGCTCCATGTATGCTCGTAAATCCTACAATCTAACCTATGTTAACATGCAAGTTGCAACATTAGGTGTCCCAATCGACCTTCGCTTCAATGGAGAATACCTCCAACGACTCAAAGTTACTCAGCACAACAAACTAGAGTCTCCCAAAGCAAATTCCCCCAAAGGCTTAGCCACCCAAAAATCAAGTGGAGTTCATAGGTGAGAGCTTGTCAAAACAAGTGACGGCTTTGAACTTGTTTAGTTCAAGAATAAATCTATTTGATTTTCACAACCAAATGTGTATTTCATTCTAAACTGGCAACTCTTAGTTTCTCATGAATCCGTATTTTAGACAACGTTTCTTAACTAGTGGAGAGGTTATGTTAAAGGAGTCAAGGTTGTGTAACATTGTGCACAATTTCTTGTCCCTCCTAGTTTGCAATAATGCTTTTACTGTCTACAAACCCATCTCACCTAGCTGTGTAGTCCTAGCATGATCTACCTCTTAATTCACGAAGACCAAAAGTTGTTGATGCAGGAGATGAGGAAAGGTCCAGATTGGGAATGACAACCTTCCGGGGTCGCCTCTTGGTGCAATACGAGCCAAAGGAGGAATGGGAAAGGATCTTGAATTAGAACGTCTTTCATGGCGATGAAGACCTAGCAACACAATACCTAATTGGCATTCAACAGGTGAGATTTTTTATAAGACGTGACAATGTTGAACTTCTCTTGTTTAGGAATAGTTACATACAACTTTTTTCCAACTAAAGTGGTATTCCATTCCAAAATATCAACTCTTGGTGTACCATAAACTAGTGTTTACAAATTGTTGGACACGTTCTGTAGAGACAATCAACATATGTGACTTTGTATATAGTTTCTTGTCTCGCTAGTTTGCAATGATACTTTTCACCTCTTCACTATCTTGTTTTCCAAGTTCACTTGATTGTGTATAGCCCTAACATGAGTTCGCATCTTGCATCAGTCGTTTCTAAAGGAAGGCTAGGTAGGGGCTTTGTTCACCTAGCTCCCAAGAAAAGCTCTACAGAGACCAAGAAGGAGGGTTCCATACCCAAGGGCCCAATCTGCATTACTATGGATTTGTGGTAGAAGATTCAACAGTCTGTGATGGAAAGGTTTAGCGTAAAGCGCGTATGAGTTTTAGGGTGCAAGATGGATACATGGTACTTACTGAATTCATACTGAAAGATTATAAATAAAGATAGTTGTACACTTCATAGAATTCAAATGTGGGTTCATGAAGCTTGCAAAGGATGGCTAATCAACACATAGTTTTGAAGTTCCAATTTGATTCCCTTACTGCCAAAAATTCTCTTGAATATTCAATGTGGCGAGCTTGTAGTAACAAAAGGCTTGGAACAAGAATACTGATTGGAACAACCACAATTTGGTTTACCACTAGTATTGTAAATTTGTAACAGCCACTAGACTTGTATTCAACACCTACAGCAATGTTGATGATAACTTCATCCCATACTGTAATCTCTTTTTGGTCGGAGTGCTAAGTGTAATTTCTAAAATTCTTAGATGTACTTGTTAGCAAATAATAAAAGTTTCTGACACATCAGAGAACATATTATTTGGATATGATATGCAAAAGCTCTGAAGGTTCAAAGTGTTTCTTTTCCAAACGTGAAGATGAATCTTTCAACATTGATGATCCACATTGTTGGAAGAATGTGAAGTGTGCCATATAGCCCAAATATTTTTGCAAATTTCCACTATAGTCTTATCTGATTTCAGCATTGTCTCCTGGAATACTTGGAATACTTGGAAGTGCTTGGAAAAATTAAGGAAAATGCCAATCCTTCTCAAAAATATCCTAGATTTGCCAAAATTTGGATGAAAGCTATCAATAGATTTCTGGTGAATGAAAGTACACTTGCAAAAGATTATATTCATTTTTTCTTTACTTCCATTCATTCCAAGGTGCAAATTTTTTCCTTATTTGAAATTCTTGTAGAATAAACAAATTCAAGGATTGAATATTTGACAATGACATATTAATCCATTCTAAGTGGATGAAAGGACTAAATTGTTCCAAACCTTTGTTACAGTTTCATTATTTTTTGAATGAATGTAATCAATTTGCATTGATTGAATTTGATCATTTTGGATGAAAAATGTTTTTTCATCCAAACTCTTCATGACACACCTATATCCATGCATGCATATTAAACCTTGCAAGAATGGAATTTTAAAAATTTGAATGGACAGAGAGTCAGTGGTAATCAAAAATTTAAATGCCCAATTCTATAGGGTATGGTAGGTAGTCCAGGTGACCAAGTCTTGTCCATCTTCCATTTCCAAATTTTGGGTGGTTAACTCATGAATGCTGGGCTAGTGATTGTTGATATCATCCCTTTTGGAACCATGTGACATCATCTACTTTTAAAAAATCAAAAATACTCATTGGGAGTCAAACTATTGTAGAAGATCTTCCGTTTCCACTCCTAATTCCAAGGATGAATAGTTACACTTCTATCCTACACAAGAGAATTTCTTGTCATTCATCGAACATTCATCGGACAAAAAACATCCGCCTCCTCGTTTAGGGATTAATTAACTTATTGCTTTGGAAAGAGTAAGTTAGTTGCACCAATATAGCTATTTTCAATGTTTCAAAGATAAAGACTTAATATATAAAAAATGAATCTTTATAATATATACAACTTTCTTCAATATATGATTATGTAGGTGATTCTCAAGGGCCCACACGTCTTGTTTAAGCTTGAAGACCTCCGCAAAATCAGATTAGAATGTAGCAAGCTCTTTCTTTAGTGTCCTTTGGGTTTCCTTCATTTGAAAATGGGCTATAGTGTCCAACCTCTTCCATGCTAGGGGGATCTTCAAAGTCTAATAAACCTTCCTCCATAGTACTATCCTTGACCTCAAGGCCACTTGCCTACATCGTCAACTTCTCTTGTAAAACAATCCACACAAATCGGTTAGCATCTTGTCTATTGTTCCCTATTATGCAATTTCAAATATACCAAAGCAAGTGTACATGTTTGAACTAGGATTTTCCATCCCAACATGATGCTAGCATTTCCCGTCGAGATGTCCATCAACGCCCATTGAGATAGGTCTAGATGTGTTAGAATCACAACCAAATGCTAACAGCTAGAAAAAAATATATTAATTCTTTTTTGCATGGTAACTTTGATTTACCTTGGAATAAAAAGGCTAATGAAGTTTGTTGAGTCTGTCCTTTGATCAGTCTAGTCAACGAATAGACATTGATTAGGCGAACCTTCCATCAACTGAACGGTTTTCCATCAACTAGATAGTTTCTTGTCGATTAGATAGAAGGTCCATCAAAAGGATAGATGGTCTATCGTAGAACAAAGGTTTGGCGACTAGAGGACCTATCATGTTTGGTCCATCCACCCCACTTCCTTTACAACAAAGAGATGGATAGTCCGTCTAATCCCCCAAACTCTTGTCCAATCGACGGTCTAGACAAAAAGGCCGTCCTCTAGAGGGGTGCACTGTCGACTAGACATCTAGGCCATCATCTTCTTTGCATCCCCAACAACACCAAGTACTAGTTTTCCCAATGAATCATGATTGTATTTACCACATTTTAAGTGGAAGAAGGTCACACGTGTGAGCAATACACCCCCCCCCCCTCCCCCCCAAGATGCCTCTTTCAAGTAATGATTTCACCAACTTATTTCAAGATAACATGGAAGGTGCTATACTGCTATTAGCATTGAGGCAAGTTTTCGTTGCTTTTCAAGGTCCCATAAGGGACTTGTCATTGTCTTACCTTCTTAGAGGGCTAACCGAGGATGCTCTAAGATTCCCATTTGTAACTCCCTGGATAGTTCAAGAGTTAGGAACAAAAATTTGAAGATGGAAAAAAAAATATACAAAATAGATATCTTTTAGTTTCATCTTTAGTTTTCATATTGTGCTATTTATTTTGACTTCTTATAAGTTTATTTAACCTCAAAAGGACCAAATGGTAGTTGAATGAGCAATTGAACACTTGGGCAAGTTCATAAAAAGTCAATTTCAAATGGATCTTTTCACTCATTTCCATAGTAATCTAGTAGACTTTTGGATAGTTGATTTTTTTTAAACTCTATTTTTTTGTTGTTTTGTATTCCTACACACTTATGGTTTTTATCAATTCAATTATCATAGATATAGAATAAGAAATGTAGGTTGATCTAAAGGTCATCCTACTTTGATAGTTGCACAAATCTAGACATTGGACAAAAACTTAAAAGCAAGCGAAAGTAAAAATTATAGAGACTTTAGCAAATCATGCCTACCAAAGCAAAAGTTGGTCAATTGCACATTATATATAGAGTGTACCCATTGAATCAAGACTCAAGTTTTTCATATCCAACTTTGACACCCCCAAGTGTTTTGGAAACCCATGATAATTTATATAGAATATTATGAACCTTAATTGGATGGATCTGAGGTAGCGACACCTCAAATTATTGTGTACTGCCTAAGACAAATTCCTATTTGCATAATAGCAAACCAAATCTTCATGTTAAAGTACAAGTGTCTCATTTAGAACTTGAATAGATTATCAAAGTGGATATTCAATGGTGATGCTATTCATGCATTATTCTTTGTTGCTTCAACATTTTAAATTTTTTATTTCCTACTAAGTCTATAACCTATTGTAGAAGTGTACATCATGCTGCTTTTGAAATTTTATAATACAGTCTCCAAGTAGCAAAAAATTCAAATTCTACCAACAACATCTTTCACTACATATAATTGAATAAAGTTTTTTAGGATATGGATAAAGAGAAGACACTAGAATGCTTACATTAACAACTTAAGGTGCCACCACCTTATAATCACTTCTTTGGACTTTAAAGTCTTTCACCCTATATATTCTCACTCTGCAACTATTTATAAATAAATTTTTGAATATTTAAGACATTAAATTTTTGTACTATCAAAATGTAATAAAAATATCTAAAAGTTTCTCCATATATCTTTGTTTCTATCTATCTATTTGTAGTATAGAACATCACGACACAAATCAAGTTACCATGACATTCTAAAATTAGAGTATCAATAAACTATAGTTACAAGTTACAAGTTTAAATAGCAATAAATGATGTGATTTGACTCCAAAAGGAGTTATTTGTTGACCTTATTTGCCATGGCCCATTAATTTTTTTTCTAACTTCAATTGCTATAATCTTACAATCTATGAGGTTAAAGTTTTTTTATATTGTTTATCTAGTTCAATTCAATCGTTGAATTGAAAAATACTTTCACTTTTCATTTTTGCTTAAAACACTAGAAATGACAATTTTCACAATTTTTCTACCTAAAGGTATCCTACTTGGATCAACCTCTAAAGGACTTGGAGCACATTCTGGCATAAATTGTCAAAAGTTGCTAGTATTTAGGGACATGAAAATAATACAAAAAAGAGTGGAAAAAATTTCAAAAACTTTGAAAATGTAAATTGAAAGAGTATATCATTGAAGTTGGAATTTTTTTTCCAACCTTGTTGGACATGGGCAACAAAATTTAACTCCTTCTAGAGTAAATATTTGTACACCAAATTTGAAAGGTAGAAAATGAATTTTGCATACATTGCTTTAGTTGCCTACCTTGATAAAAACTTTAGATAGCATAAATTTTGATCAAGGCATCCAATAAGAAAAGAAAAGTGATTTATAACATTTAAAGTAATACATGTGCTCACCTTTTTTCAAATTTTCAGACAAATCCATTCAAATTAACATTGTAGAATCCTACTTAATTTTCAATTGGTCTTTCAACAATCACTTTGTCTTTTAGGGGTTACTTCACTTACTTGATACATTCAAAATTGAGCTGAATTTCAGTACCCCTAATCAATTTGCACCTTTATTAAGTATGAACCCCTAAAGTTTTTTGAATATGTTTCCACCAAAAACTCTCCAAAACTGCCATTTCTAATATGAATACCAAATTTTAGGAAAAAAATCCATTTTTGGACACACATAACCATAGAATCATGTAGTACATTGGATTGAGAAAATGTGGAAAAAATTTCAGAAATTTCCCTCAAATTTTCCACCGTGTAGATTGCAAGATATTAGTGTTTGAATGGACAAACATCCTATTTTTTGGCCATGCAAAAAAACAGATAGCTGCACTTCACAAGGTCACATTTGTATGAAAAAATATTGAAAAAGATGGTACTTCTTTGGATTCATTCTTCAAGGCACATTGGCTAAATGCTTGAAAAAATTTAGATCATTTGGAATTGTACAACATATAGGAAAAAAATAGTAAATAGAAAGAAGTAGAGAATGATTCAAAATACTAAATTGTTAAGAATTTAATATAGGATTGAAAAATCCCAATCCCAATGGTTGTAATGTTGTAATAAATAATTTACATCCTAGGATTTTATAATTTCCTAAAATATGGAAAATTGAGTTAAAATTAAGGACTTCAAAGTTTATTTTAGAGTTGAAAATCCATAATTGACCGAAAACTAAACCTCTCATAACTATCATTTCATTAATAAAAATATTATAATTCAAAGCTCTTCCCCAGTATATAATTTTAGAAATCCAATTTCAAATTTTTCTTTCTAAAAAAAGTGATTTTTTGGAAACTTTTTAAGAAATTTTAAGAATTTTTTTTGAGTTGCCTGGGCTATCTACTAAGCAATGAAGATGACATATCATACAATAACTTTTTAACCATATAGTCAAAAGCTATGAAAATTTTCGGGCCTTAAAGCTATTCCTAGGACACACGTTGTAAAAATTTCGAAGATAAAAATTAAAATTCCATTCATAGTGTGTTGCTGAAAATCAATATGTTGCCAAAAAAAACCTTAGTTCAATGCTTTAGGGTTTAAAGATTGAATGCCAAAAAGTTTTACTTCATTCTCCATTTTTTTGGTTGATAAATTTTAATTTAGAAAAAAATATATTTATTTGCATTAATCCCTAAAGTCCCATTTTACCCTTGGGGGCTAGATAAAAATTTGGGCATGATCCTATGATTTCAATTTCTATTGTGATTTTTCAAATTTTTTGTTCAAGATAGAAAAAAATTAGCTTTCGAGAAATTTAATTTTAATTTTAATTGGTGTCCTTGATCAAATTTACGCCACAATATAGATAAAATGGATGAGCCCAAACAACAACAAAAAATTGAAATAAAATTTTGATTCTTTTTTCTCCTACTTTACAATTTTGCTTACATGGATAGATTTTTTTCATTGAATTTGGTGGAAAATTTTTGAACCGTCTTGTTTTATGGGCAATTAAAGCATCTTCTTGAGAAAATAATGTATTAGAACCTTTTTTTTAACTCAATTTTCAAATTAAAAGAAAAAGGGGTGTGACCCTATTTCACATGTAAATCACTTCCTACATATCATAGAGAATTGTTTAGATTATAATGCATTTTCCACCACATTTTGTTGAAGAATTATATCTTTTCTACTTATTTATTAAAGTAAGGCCCTTTGGATTTTGATTTGCAACACTATGATAACTACCCCCTGCGATGTGTTATTATTTGGATTGAAGCTTATGTATTCAATAGTATGTGTCTCTCATTGATGAAAATGTGGCATTATTTGCACCATATTTTCCACTTTATGTGCCAATTAATTCCTAGGTATTCATTTTTGAGGAGTCTAACAACAAAGGTTTTGTGTAGATTTCAATGTCAAGGGTTTATTCATAAGTTTGTAAATCTTAGGTTTCACTACTCTACCTTGCCTTGTCCATTAGAAAGTGGTTTGTTGAATAAGAACAAAAGGTTTACTTTTCTTGAATTAAAGCCCATTTTTGAAAAAGTAGTAGTTAAATATGATAATATCTAATATTGATATATCCAATATTTCTTGATTGAGATGTTCTTAAATTTGACATGTCCTACTAGCTTTGAGTGTAGGCACTTGCTAACAAGATGAGATAAGCATTCACTCGCATGCTAAGATTCTTTAATATTGTTGTGAAAAAAATAAACAAGAAAATTCAAGGGACTAATAGTGATCTTGAAAACCAAAGTTGTTCCTAAATGTATTAATTCATTTTTTCATTTGAAATTTTGTAAAGATATATTGTAAACAAAAACTTAGAGAAATAATTTGGTGTTAGAGGCATTCACATGTTATGACTAGTTCACTAGTTTTAATATTGCAATGGACTATTTTTTCATTGTTTTATAGGATTTGAAATGTTCAAATCATCATCTAAAAAATTATGACTTCCTATTTTGTGAAATTGTCATACCAAGATATCATCATATTGTTCATAGTTTAAATGAGGCATTTAATAAAAAACTAAAGCATTTTCTTGTTGGCTCACTACACTCTAAAATTCAAATAATAATTATAAAAAATAAATTGTAAATGGATTATTTAGCTCTAAATCATTCTAAAAGAGTAGTATATGAAATGGAATCATCAAGCATTTCTATTTGTATTTTTATATAGTTGAATTTTTTTCAATTCATATTTTTAGATGAGTCATGAATCATTTGCTATATTAATTTTTTTCAATTTTTTTATACATGGTTATGAATGAAAAAAATCTTTAGGTGGATTTTATAATGAAAATGAAAACATAGAGAGAAATTTGTTCTCTTTTATACTTAAAGTATTGTCATTCTTTTGGAAAAATTGTTCTCCCTCCTTCTTAAAATGATTTTCCTATTGATCTTCATTTTCTATTCCAAAATGATCTTCTTGTACTTTGTAATGTTGCGAATTGGTCAAATTTGGCTTTCGATTGCTATTTAGGACCAACAAAACAACTCCAAGTAGTAGTTCTTCCACTATCCATGCAACCATCAATCAAAAGACAAATGAAATGATTGAAGGGGTCAATCAACACTATTCATTCTTATTTTTTGCATCTCTTTGAGAGTTTGAGTGTTTCTCAATTGAAGAAGATGAAGTTCTAGGAGACAAACCAAAGGGACACACATAGTTTGGGGCCCATACGAATTGCTTGCAAAATGACAACCTCAAAATCAACAATTAAGTGCCCACTGGTGCTACTTGAAAATGCCCAAAGAAATTCACTTTTTAGTACTCCCAAATTGCACTCTGAAAAGAGCTCCAAAATTCAAATTTTCTAAGGCAATAGAAGTGCACCAAACTCTGCTTACATGTAACAGGTTTTTTAAATGTAATTTTTAGCCTTAATCCAAAACATTTTATCTAACACGAAGATCATTGTAGAACAAAGGGAGTATTATATAAGAGGTTTCAAATTTCTAAGCTTAGTTGTTTTAGTAGATTCAAATTTCAATATATTGTTTATATAAACATGAATTAGATGTTGGTCCTTTATATTTTAATAATCCAATACTAACCATAATTTAGAAATAATTTAGAAATAAAAAATGTTGTCAATGTACTTAAAATAATTTAACCAAAATACTTTCAAATTCTTCTTTTCAAATAAAATAAAGAAGAAGGTGTGGGTACAGTGGTACTTGATGAAAGAAAAAGAAAATGCTAATAACTTTGATAAGAAATTGAGAATCCTAAATTGAAATAATGAGGTATATTCTAATAAATAAATAATTATATATACCATATTTTTTAACTGGATGTAATAAATGACTTTATATGTTATTTATACCTTCATTGCTTCAAAACTCAAATTACTCATATCTTTCAAGGCATTGAAAAAAAATGGAAAAAAGTTTTTTTATAAATCCAAACCTACCAATTTGTACTAGACTACTATGGTAATATGTGGAAAAAAATTTAGAAACTATGACAACTTGAATTGAAAGATTATAATGTTTGAAGTTAGAAGAAAAAGCTTTTTCCAATCTTGCCCAACAAGGCCAACAAATTTCAACTCCTCATAGAATGAGATTTTAACACTATGGCATGATTATTTTCTTGGACATTTGCATCTTGTATCATATAAATTACATACCTAAAACTTTTCAAAATTGTAGCAAGATTTTTGTGCATGATGCTTGTATTGACCCAAAAGTTCAAGGTAGAATAACTTTTGATCCAAGCACTTGATTAGTAAAAAAATTATATTCCCCCTTAGAAGATAATTACATGTTTACACATTGTGTCAAAATGTGAAGAATATTCTTTAAAAAATGACTTTATACACACCACACCAAGAGCACTTGCTTAGGTTCAACAATCATTCAATCCTATAGGGGTTAACTTTTAATAAAGATGTAGATTAGGATGATCAATATGCATCCTAAAAATCTACTTGCAAAAATTTCAAAATATGAAATCAATAGAGCTTGCATGAGATTTCTAAATCCCAAAAGTCAACACTTTAGTCCTTTAGAGATTATTGTGGTATAAATTGAGTTGATAATGTTTGAATACATGATGTTAATAAGGGTGATTTATTTTGAAGATGATGTAATTTATCTTTTAGGTCACTCATTTAGATGGGATTTTCGCACAAAAATTGATGCGTGGGGTTATAAGTAGATTGAAGGTGTTCATTATATAAGATTGTTCATTAAAAAAATGTGGAGAGCATAAAAAAGAAATTAGTTACTAAAGACTTTATCATTCATTCATGAATTTTATTGTAAAGTGAGTATTATGTTTAAGGAGACTTGTTTTGCATTATTTAACTTAAAGAATTGAAGGTTATTTTTTTTCACTTCAAACTTCAAAAATCAATTCTACAAAAGTTGAAAAATAAAGAAAAGTGAAATCCATTCTTCAACATTTCATTTTATTATTGCAAGTTTAACAATCCTTGTGACTTTGTAGACCTAATATGTAGTCATTCTATCAAACATCACGTCCAAGGTCATTTAAAAAAATTGATATGTTATGCGCCCTTTCGTGATGAAAGTCCAAGTCTTTTTAAATTCAAAACTTTCATTTTTTAGTATTTCAATTTAGAAGAATTTTAATATTTAATAAACTTATATATCGATCACTTTCATTGGTGGCACCTAAACCTATGGCAATCTACAAAGGTGTAGGTGACTATTCAAAGCCCTACAGATGAAGATGGAAAAATAGACAAAATGGAGCTAAAATGCTTAAGAAATTACAAACTACAATGTTTACAAATCATAATTATAACAAATGGTGTGACCATGATTTTTGTTTACTCCACTTGTTAGGTGGAGGATCATATGTATTTTTGGTAGGCTAATTTTGAGGAGCTATAAACTTTCATAAGTATTTCATGTGTATTTTCATAGGTAAATCTTTTGCATGGTTCTCATGAGGTAATTATATATGGTGCGTTGTGTACCAAGTGGTTCATTAAGTGAAAATGAATGTCAAGTTGAGGTGTTTCTATGTATGAAATGTTATGGCTATCACCAAGCCCTTGCCATTGGAATGTATATGAAGCCTTTGACATTGAACTAATACAAATGAATGCTCATATATTAATTGACATGATCATTCACCAAAAATGAAGTGGAAGAAGAATACATCTACAATGTAGCCAATCCATGATAATATTTCAGAAAGAATTTAAGGATGAAATAGGGCCAAAGCACTTTAAATTGAGTGTAGTTGTAATTGAGGTGGCACAAGCAATCGCTTGCAAAACATAAATTCTAGGCAATGAAGTGATTATAAGTAAGCTTCATAAAATTGATTTGAAGTGTTCATCTCATTGATTTTGATTTTGATTTGATGTTTGTTGTTTTGTGTGGGTCTGTTGTGAATGTGAAATTGAAAGAGTAAATGTTAGTGTCATTTTGTGAGTAAAAGTTGTAGATTTCAAATAGGTCATTTTGAATTGCAAGTATGCAATTTTTGTTGTGATGGTTGTCTCTAGTATTTGCAAATAAAATTTCAAGAGTAAAATTAAAAATTCTTTTTATAAATAATAGAAATGTAGCAATTTCTATTGTTTCTAGAGAGAGGCAATTATATTTGCAGAGTTTTTATTTTATTTTTCCTTTCTGTTTGACATTCGGACAAATAAAAAAAGAAAATGAATGCAAGAGATAAAGGGGTGGTTTGAATTCATTGTCATGGGAAGTGCCATAGTGGTTGTAGAAAACATTTCTACAAGCTACAAGCTTTGTGCAATAGGTATACTAAACTTGCTAATCCCTGTATAGACAAAATTCAAATACTTCTCCACATAAATATAGAGACTAAGTCGTTTTAAAATTTGGCATGATCACTAAATGTCATGTTAAGATTCACCTTTAAAAAATAGAATGCAAAAAGATTTCTTCCTACAAATTTTATTGCAATCTTAAGGCGAGGAAGTTAAAAACTAGTTAAAAATTCCTTGAAATCCTTCACTGCATAGTATGCAATCATTGGGCAATGATACAAAATTTTGTTCCCATCGCAATTGAATTGGTAGTTGCATCATGTAGTTAGTGTACAAGAAATGGCAATGGTTATTGTGTAGTTTTTGGATGTGTGAGGTAAATGGTAAGTTTACTCTAGTGAATTTTCTAGTGGGACTTTAGAAATTATTTTCTTACATGCAAAGAAGGCATGGATGTGATGTCTTCTATTATGGTTTATTTTACTCAATGTTCTACATATGATGGAAGCCATTTACAATTAGGTGGCAAGAAAGCATAATATGCTTTTGTTTTGTTAATTTGGAAAGGAGCACAAAGGTGAGTCATGGTGTAAAAGGTTTCATGTATTTCAATGAGGATTCAATTCTCCATTATCAAGCCATGTGCCTTGTGTCCAATGATTGCATAAGCAATTGTCAAGGAATGTCAATTTAAGTATTTCAATTTGTAGATGTATTAGAACTTCACGGTCTAACAACTAAACTTCAATTGTACACCTCTATCCAATATAGAGATGGTTATGGCCTCAACCAACCCAATTGCTTTGCATTATAAGTCAACAATTAATTTTAGCCATAGCTTTGTTGATGATGCCTTGTTCAATGTTAACCCCTAAAGTCCCAAGAGCCCCTTAGAAGACTCTTCAGAAGGTTTGGGCACATATCTATTATCTCAATTTTTGGCAAGATTTTTAAAAATATATTTTTAAGATATGAAAACTATTAAGTTTCTAGGAATGCAATTTTTATTTCAATTGGTACCCGAGAGTAAAAGTTATGCCACAATAAGCCCCAAATAGGTGAGGGTAGGAAGCAAAAAGAAATTTTGAATCAGTTTTTTAAAAATTTGTTTCTTATAGATTATGTTTTTGTCTATGTGTAAAAATTTGGTTCATTCCATTTAGATGAGTGATGTGAAAGTTATGAAGCTTCTTGATTTGTAGACAATCTTCACAAATTCTTTAAAAATAATGTATTCGGGATGTTTTTATGAACTCAATTGGAAAAAAAAATTCTAACAAATTTGGGATTTGTTTGTTTTAATTCCATTTTAGAGCTATCAACAATCTAGTTATTCCTTCTATCTCACACCTACTTCGAATTAACAATTTTTTTAAAGAATGAAAATCACAATTTTTTTCAAAATGCCAAATTCCCAACCAAATTATTCTTCATTTTTTAAAAATTTGCAATTTTTATTACAAAAATTCAAATAAAAAGGATTCTATGGCTGATAATCTAGGATTAAAAAAGTTAGTTTTCTTCCCTTTAATTGCTTATATTTTGTAATTGATATAATAGTGAAATTTTCTAAAATTTTTTCTAGACATTCTCATACTAGTCTAGTGCAAGATTCTATAAGGTTAGACATGCAAAAGAAACAAATGTTTAAAATCTTGGTTTTGCATTGGAAATGATAGTTTTGACCAAAAAAATGGCCTTCAAACTTAGGGGGTAATATTTCTAAGAACCCTCACTGAGACTACTATGATTTTCAATTTGAATTGATTGAACATAGGGTCTTTGATCCACTTCATAGGTTCTTCAATGTCTATTGTGTTAGTTTTTTATCAACATGTCATGGATGTCAACATTGGCGAAGAATTTTGAAATCATAAGTTAATTGTAGGTGTCAACTAAATGTCTATTGGATGCATACAAAGGATGGTTATTGTCGTGTCAAACTATTCACAAATACTTCTTTTGTCTAATACAAAATTTGTAGCTCAATCCCCTCTTGAATTGGTTTTGTATTGTATGTGATATTACGGAACTCCTAACAAATTGGACTCCTTTGTTGTGCCATAATAAGTTCCATGGGATAACCTCACTTATTAAAACAATCTCACCATTGGAAATAGTGTGTTTCAATGCCATCTTCATTAGATAGAATTATTAACAATAGAACTATTAATGAATAGTTTTGTCATTCTATCTTGAAGCAATGCTAGTGTGTGAGTATGAAAATGCAAATATGTGACTCTTCAACATATAAGCGTATTTATAAGTAAATATCTTATAACCGTTGAAGGTGCTTAGTTATAACATAAACACCTATAATATAGGTATCTATAACATAGTTACACTACAATCATAGAAGTTTTTTATAATACAAACACCTATGACATAGGAGTAGAGTCTTCTAGGCTAATGGGCTTATGTTCCTTGGCTCACATGATAGCAAACCTCTTCTACTTTGTACCTACTTCTACTTCACAATGTTTTTAAGAATGAAAATCTCATTTTACTTTTTGGATTTTTTCCTAAATTCTCAACTCAATTCTTCAGCATAATTTTTTTTAAATGACAAAGTTTCTAAAATTTCTTCCACACAATCTTATACTTATCTAGTGCAAGGTCCTACAATTAGATATATAAGAGGCCATTTTTTTTAATGATTGCTCTTTGCACTAGAAATGGTAATTTTGAGTGGTTTTTGATGAGAAAGCTCTTGGGATTTTAGGGATTAATCATTGATTTTAGTTAGTAAGAGCAAGAATCATAGAAAATAGTATAAGAAAATTGAAAAAAATCAAACAACTAAAAATTATAATCATATTACCCATAATTACTTGAAGTTTAATAATTCTCTAATTGAATATCTAATTACTCCCTAAAGGACCAAACAATGTTTTTTGGCAACATAGTGATTTGGGGCAACTTACTACAAACAAAATTTTTATTTTTCATTGAAGTTTTCATACAATTTTGGTAAAGGAATAGCTCTTAGGAGCAACCATTTTCATAACTTTTGACTACATGGTTAAAAAGTTATTGTAGTTTCTATTGCTCAGCAAGTACTCCAAGTAGCTCAAAAAATCATTTTATCAAGAATGAAAAAATTGAAATTGTTTTTTTAGATTTTGATATAAGTAGAAAGCTTTGAATCATTCCATTTTGATTAATGAGATGAAAGTTATGAAGAGTTTTAGCTTGTGGGCAATTATGGAATCTCTACTCTAAAAGAAACTTTGAAGTCTTTTCTTTAACTCAACTTTAATCATTTTGGAAAAAAAAAAAAAAAA
This sequence comes from Straminergon stramineum, assembly GCA_963920665.1. NCBI lineage: Eukaryota > Viridiplantae > Streptophyta > Bryopsida > Hypnales > Calliergonaceae > Straminergon > Straminergon stramineum. The sequence continues at coordinate 12,599,929 of OY987269.1, read as the reverse complement.
AAACCTTGATGTAGATTGTTTATTACATCATTACAACCATTAGAATTGGTAGTTTTCAATTCCATAACTAAATTCTTAACAATGTAGAATTTTGAGTCATTCTCTACTTCTTTCTAATTATTTTTTTCAAGCACGAATATGAAATTTTTTTGTTGAAATTTATTATATGTATTTCTAACTTATTTCTTGAACATTTGGAGGGTAATAAATTGATGGATCTACAGATTTTTGAGTAAAAAGTTTCAAAGATGAAATCTAACTATTTGGAAAGAGTTGAAAATACTTCTTTTTGAAATCCAAGGAACTTCATCTTGCATTTGGTAAGGTTTCTTATTTTAAAATTTTAGGAGGGTGTACTCTAACAAGTCAACTATAGAATCCTATGGTTGAATTTGTTAATGAATAACAATGATGAAGATTTTAGCCTTGCTTTGAATTTAAGTAATTTGAAGGAGTTTTGGGCCAATAAACACTAAATGAATTTCAAGGATAATAAATACTTTCTTATATATGTATTTTCTTCTGTATACATTGATTTCTTCAAATCTCACCATCAAAATTTCAAAAAGATTATAGATATCAATTGAATGGATGAAATTCATCACTAAAAAAAATTATGTACATATTGCATCTAAATTGTAACAAATGGACTCCCAACAATGACAAAATTTTAGAACATACCTATTTTGAGCCCCATACTAACTTCAACAATAACTATTTGCCCATAATAGAATATCAAATGTGCCAAAGAGATTCAATAAGGGCTACAATGTATTTTTTTTCATTTTCACCCCTAATGGACCAAGTGACCATTCAATGCACATAAGAGATCTTGTGTAATTGTACACAAAGTCAATTTTGGTCAAATATTCACAAAATTTTGACACAAGGTGTAAACATGTATTCCCTCAATGGGGATATAATTTTTTTCAATTAGATGCCCAAATCAAAAGCTATGCTATCCTAAATTTTTTGGACAACTTCGGGCATCATGTACAAAACTCTTCTTCTACTCTTGAAATTTGGCAGGTATGTAACTTATACAATAGAAGATGCAAATATAAAAGAAACATCATGTATAGGATAAAAATCTCACTCTAGGAATAAAAGTCTATTGGCCCTATGAAACTAGGTCGAAAAAAAAAAATTCCATTTAACTTCAAATATTATAATCTTTCAAATGTTTTCTACAAATAAATTCCCATAGTAGTCATGTATGTATGTATGTATGTATGTGTGTGTGTATGTATATGTATAATTAAATTTTAAAAATAATATTTTTTTTGCTCATTTCTTTCTCATTGCCTTAAAAAGTGACATTTTTTTTCAAAATTTCTACCCAAAATATGCCTTAATCCTATAGGGTTTAAAATCTTAAGACTAGCATAAGGCTAAAATTCACTTGATAATTTATAGATGATCTATAAATAAAGACTTTCCAACAACTTCATAACACATAAATTTACAAGTGAGATCATTAATCCTTTAACCCCTAAACGTCTAGAGTCATCTCTAAAATTGACTATTTGAGAAAAATCATTATAAAGTGTAATTTGGAAGCATATTTTGCAATTGGTATACAAATAAAAGTTGTAAATTTTGATTTGTAGATTTCATCTGTATGGTTAGATTCACCAATGCTATCACCAATATTTTATATAAATTTTGAAAATAAAATTTCAAAATTCCTTCTAAAGTCAATTACAAGCAAAATATTATCATTTTTTTTGAGTAAAATTTGATTGGAATAGAATTGAAATGAGGTTCCCTTGACATGGTGATATTTTGAAATTTTTGTGTTCTTCAAATCTATGACTTCATTTTTGCAAATTCCATTTTGAACTATAGTCAATGCAATTTTGGCTTGGTCAACCACTTGACATGCTTCCACACTTGTAATTTTAGAGAAATATGTACTCTAGTAACACCAAATCCAACCCTTAGATAGGACAACAACTTGATAAAGTATCTTTACAAATTAGAATAACTTTCATTCAAGCAACGCTAAGGGATTAATGCATGTCGAATCCATTTTTGAAACTTTTCACATGTTTATATCTTATTTCCATTAATTGCTTATATCTTATTTGATCATCCAAATTATAAAATTTGGAATGTGTAGGAATGAACCTTTTAATGTCCAAATTCTCTATTATATATTTGTATATTTTTTCTCATTTATTTTTGCAAACATAGTATTTATCTCAGTTTTATCAAATTAATAATAAAAAAAAGATTATTTTTGAAGTATTTGAAGATTCAAGTAGTAGTTTGGATGAAACATCATTCCAAGGCATTTTAACATGATCCAAATTGACACTTGGGATTAAGTCAAGGTTTTCATTTTTGTTCACTCTATAACAACACAAAATAACATTGACAAAAGATTTGCAAAGAAATTTATTCTTTCTATGCATATAAAATCACTAAATTGCTACAAAATCTTAAGATGGTATCACTCTTTTTAGTATAAACACAGATGCGGTACTATTATATATACATATACACACAAATATATATATATGGATTTTCATCCATATTTTCATGATTTCATTAATAGACATGGATGTAAATGGCATATTCAATCTTATGGATATTGATCTTTGCATTGCCCAAAATAAATGAAATTAAAAAAACTTGGGCCTAAGCTTCCCTAAGCTTTCTTGATAGGTAGGAGAATGTTGATCAGTTTTTTTTTAAAGAAATAATCAAATTATGGCATGAAAAGAATCGCACCATAAAATCTTTATTTCTGTAATTTTTTCATCTCTACATTTCTACATGAACTAATTTGCATCTCTATGTGAACTCATGTAGAACCTCGTACAAAAATCATGGAGTATTGTGTGACCACACCTAATCACATCCATGAAGACCAAACAATTTCCCTCCCCAACATACTTAGATGTACTTTATCTATTTCATACATCATAAAGTTTAGGACTTGTGGTTTGCCAACAATTATCATGTGGTTATTGTTGTTTCATAGGTTTGTACATTAATATACAATTTAGCGCATCATTACAATGCATTACTTTTAATTGCAAGTAATGCATCATAATGATGCGATAAATTGTAAAGTAATACATCATAATGATGTGCTAAATTGTATATCAATGTGCAAACCCATGAAACAACAATAACCACATGATAATTGTTGACAAACCGTAGGTTCTAAACTTTGTGATGTGTAGCTTTGAAAATATAATTTTGAAAATTTATAAAGCATTCAGTAGATGCCAAGTCAATTACCATACTCAAATAGCAAGTTCAACCCTTTGGTTCCAAATATTTAATTAAGTCCAAAATAAAATTTGATGGTTTAGAATATCATTTTAGTAAAATTTGGCATTACTTAAAAAAAATTCAAAATATTAAGCAACAACCTCTCATAGGTTCAAATGCCATATAATAATGTGAGTATAATGAAATGAGAAATACAAGCTCTACGTACAAGTAGGGTAGTTAAAGGTAAAACAACCTATATGGGATATGTAAATTAGGATTAGTAAGAGCTCAATTGCTCATAGTTAAGTCAAAAGCAAGAATTTTGTTCAAAGTGGAATTTCATACTTCATTTACGTATAGTAGAATAAGTTTTTCAAAAAACTTTGAGCTAAGTTAATATGATAAATTAAGATAAATTTCATCTCCATAAATCCTTTTGAGATTTTGAGCTTCCAATCAAAAGTTATAGACAAAATTTAGAAGGGATAGGAAGGAACATTTTTGGACATTTTCAAACATCCTCATTGAATTTTATCCATAACTTTTGATTGGAGGCTCAAAATCTCGAAAGGATTTTAGAAAATGAAACTTACCTAGATCTCCCAAATTTTCTTACTTCAAAGGTATTTAGAAAAATTTATTGTACTATACCCAAACGAGGTCTAAAATTCTACAATGAATGCAATTTTTGCTTTTTGACAATGAGCGGTCAAGTTCTCATCTTCAAATCACCCAATTGCCTTTGAGGATTCATGAAGGATGATGGATTTTTTTTATAAAAATGACCTCTCCACCAATCGTGCTCACTAAATATCAATGATATAATTCCTTCATTTTGTCAGTATGTAAATTTCTCAATGGTAGATGGTTAAATGACATAATGGTATATGACTCAAAGGATTCTTACTTGATTCTTTGGATTTTTGGCAAAACATCTTTACATTTGGTTGTAAATTTGGTTGTTTGGTCCTAGAATTAGTAGAAAAATTTAGTACTTAAAAGAATAAAATTTAAGCTAAACTTGCTATCTGAGTATGGTAGTAGTTAAATCCTAAGATTTGTTAACTATTTTTTCACATAATGTTCAAAATTTTCACTTTCTAGTCCATTGAACATAAATCAAATATCATATAATTTTTCAAACTTTCAATTGTACAAATTTGTACTATACTACTTTAGGAATATGTGGAAAAAAATTCAAACCATTTGACTTTGTAAATTGCAAAGTTATAACATTTGAAGTGAGGAGGAAAGAAATTTTGGGCCTTGCCCAATAGGATCAATATAGTTTCATTCAACTTTATAGAGAAGGAGACACTCTCTAACTTTAGATACTTAGACCATTTCATAGGTAGACATGTTATTTTCTTGCATGTCAATTTTCAAAGATAATGGAGGCTTCTAACATACATAAAATCATCTTGCATTAGTTAGAGGATATCCCAAAACCAACAACTACATGTGTAAGATTTCAAATTCTTTTGGAGAACTCATTTTCTGGAAGAATCAAAATCTTGGCAATAGTCAATAAAAATATTTTCTTCTCCAAATCAAATATAAGTTAAAAAAAATTTAGGAAACACACTCAAGAATTGAGCAAGTAGCTCTAAAATCATTCTCAAGATGCATAGAGTATTGGAATACAAAATTTAATTAAAAAATTTCAAATACAATTATTTTTCTATACTAGTATGATAATATGCAGAAAAACTTTTAACCCATTCAACTTCATAGGTTGCAAGATTTGAGTGTTCAAAGTTATTGGAAAAAAATTCATAGCTTGTTGGACTACTTGTTGGATTGCACTACCCAAGTTGCCCCTAAACTTTCAAGCACCATAACATTTAATTTAGGCATCCAATTAGGAAAAAATTATATTTTCACAAATCTTTGACAAGCCTACATCACTTGTAAAAGTTTCACTTTCATTCATTCAAAAGTGACTTTGTCTAAACCTACCCAAGCCTTTAAAAAGCTCCAAGAGAGCTTATTGTCCTTCAAGGGTTAATTGAAGGATGCATGAAAAAAAGAAGTTCATCCAACGACCCAAACAAAATTACATGGCATAAACTTATTGTACCTAATTGTCAACCTTCCAAAAAACAATTGCAACAAACGGTTGGCAACTTACCACTAAAAGAAAAATGCGTTTGCTACAACCAATTGAAATGCAACTACAATCCTATGCAACTGCCCTACAACATCAATCCTTTGTATTTGCACCAACTTTGACACAATTACACTATAATTGCAAAATAGTTGCAAAGTAGTTCCAAAATGTAGTTATGGTTACAGGAATGTAACAGAAGAGTTGATGTGAGGTATTTTACATCTAATATTCTTCAAAATTGTCGATGTGGACAATTTTACATTTTGTAGAGTCCAATGTGTCTATCTACAATTGCATATAATCTAAACTTGATAGCAATTCAATTAGAAAGCAACTACAATACAACTAGATTGCAACTAGACTACAACTACAATACAATTACATTGCAACTACAAATCAACTAGGATTTGACTAAAAAATGACTAGACTTTAACTAGAATACAACTAGCATGCAACTACAAAACAACTAAAATGCATCTATTATTAAGTCTTTTATTAATTGTCCCATATCAATTGTCAAGAATACCATTAGGTTAGACAATCATATAAGAATTGTAAGTTATAGCATTCTTGTGTAATGAATTTTGATAATGAAATTCTAATATTTCTACATTTTGTAGATTTTTACACTTTGTAGATTTCTACAATTTATAGATTTTTATTATTTTGTACATTTGTATAATCTGTAAATATTTAAAGTTTGAGAAATTTTTGGATTTGACAATCTAAAAAAAAGATGGATCTAAAATCCTGAATCTACAAATCTATGAATTATAGACAAGTTGTAAATAAGTTGCAAACTAACTACACGTTAGTCTCGAACCAACTGCACACAAATAACTTATGCATAAGCAACCACGTCAGACGAGTTCATCAACAAACTTTCAAGTAGGTAGCCAAATGAGAAACAACCTTGAAAATTTTTGCAACTAGTGTGACTTGTCCATTGCAACTGTGGGCTCTAAATTTTCACCTAGTTGCAAACTTCTCGTCCTACCACTAATAGAAACATATGTTGCAATGAACAAAATCTAGCTAATGTTTTCTGTAAATTGCGTTCACTAAAATGCAGTTTACATAAAACATAAGCTAGATTTTGTTCATTGCAACGTACATTTCTACTAGTGTACTACAAAACTAGTTGCAAGTAGTAGTTGGAGAACCCCTTGTTTTCTTCTAGGGTACTTCTGTTAATGATAACCTTGGATGATTATTGGATAGACTTAATTAGAGCACTTTGAAAATTCATAGTTTATTCTTCCATTGTCCCCAAAAATGCATAAGCAAAGAATTGAAAATACTCTTTTGAATTTCAACAAGTTGCACAGAAAAATTAAACAATTTAGGAATATGGACAATGCTCAATTGGTTATTCAAATACGATTGGTCTTTACCCCCAAGGTTGTTTTTTAGCTTCTAGGAATTTCGTCTAAATTGAATAGAAAAACAACATTTTGATAAATTTTCTCCCTTTTTTTTAATAGTAACCATACAAATTCGAACTAGGCATGTTAGAGGTCATATGGAAAAAGAAAACACAACAATAAACTATCAAAGTAATTTGAAGTCTTTCAATCTTCTTTTCACATGTCAAATCTAAAAAATTGGTCACTAAAAAAATACGAGGTTAAAGGGCATAACATGCACAACTCCAATCAATATAAGGCTTCTTAAAATCTACTCTATGATTATTATAAATAAATTTCTAATGTGTTTTTTCTATGGGATCTAGTGTATTTGAGGGTCATTTCTAAGAGCTTTCAACACTAGAAAATCAAGATTTGCAACAAACACCCTTGCACAAAATCTTTACTAGAAAAATCATAATTATTCCTTTTCAAAATCTAATTAATTTTTTGCCTCGGACATTTAGGGTAAGTATGCCTTTGTGTACTACAATGATAAATTCTACAAATAGAATCCTATCACCTTTACATTCTAACTTGTTACAAACAAAATTAGCCCTTAGAGGATGTTGTGGACATTTTTGCCTTTTAGATGACTAAATGTAAGCCTCCAAGAAGGAAAGAAACAATTTTTCATCCAACTTTTAAAGGATGTTGTAGATTTTTTTGTCCTTTGGATGACCAAATGTAAGTCTCCGAGAAGGAAAAATACAATTTTTCATCCAATTTTTTTGGAAGTTACTAGATTACATTTCTAATGAATAGTATTGCAAATTCCCTCATTATGATTTACTGATTTTTCTAAAGATACTTAATCCACGTAGCAACTTTGTAAGGTGTCTTGGCTATTTCTTATTATTTCTCAGTGAATTTCAAAGGAAAAAAAATATTATTTATTAAATTTGAGTCCAACTATGAAATGAAACTTATCAAGTGTAGTATCTACTCCAATTGAAAAATTGAAATTTATTGAAATTTTCAAAATTTTATAGCAAATACAAACTTTGGGCCTATAACCATGATCTCTTTGATTGTCAAACTTTACAATAAATTATAAACTTTGGTTTATACCATGATGTTATACACTATAATATACTTCATACATCTATAGAATAATCCTTCATTGTTTTTTAGCATACTCTATATTTAATAAGAGTTCCTTTCATTTTTTACTTAAAAATTCACTATAATTTCATACTTTATGACATATGATTTTATGTGTGCAACATGAACACATAAATTTTCTCATTCATATCTCTTTGCGAAATGGCAGCAAACAGAGTGATGGGCTGCGAGGGCTTAAAATCAGTGGGTCATGGGCCCGTCCTTTCAGGGTTAAGAGGTCCCTCGGATCCCCCTGCCCTTCCGCCCTCGAACATTAAAGGAAACCGCGTCTGACCCAAAGTGGCAGCACGCGGGACATGACACCAGTACACTTGGCAGTCAGCAGCTCCTGTACTGCCAAACCCCCATGATTACATGCACGTCTCCCACATCCAAAACAGGAGGAGCCCCGGGCCCTCCTCACCCCCAAAGTGCATTGGATTCCAGCTTCAGATTTTAATAACTTACCCAATTTCAGGTTCCATTCCTCCATTGTCCCGCTCTCATCACCACACGCCACCAGTGAGCATGGAAGTAATAAAAAAAGGGTCTACTCACAGCCTTCCGTGCTCTAATGAATCTGCTTCTCGGAATTTCTGCATGGCTCATCAACGGTGGAGGAAAGTGGATGTACAGAACAGTCGGTGCCCTCGGCACATAGGGGGCCACGGCTCATGAGGAGTGTGGACCTCATTAACTTGCAATACAAAAAGCTTTGTACGAGAGAACTTCAGCTCGATTTATATTAGCGAGCTGGAGAAAAAGCTTGAAACAATTATTACGAACTGGAAAGAGCACCGAAAGACGTAACTAATTTTGGTAACCAAAAAACAATAACCCCGAACTCAAGTCTTTGAAAAACTTGAGGCTTGCAACTGCTATTACTAATAGTGCATGCGACTGATACTGTATCACAGACTGAGAACAACATCGGAGGACTAAAATCTTGTAACTGCTATTTAGAACAGAAAATAACACCGAAAGAGTAAAAGCTTACGACTACTATTGCCAATTCAGAACATGACCGGAAGATCAAAAGCTTACAACAACTGCAACCTGAAAATGACACCGAGAGACTCACATCCCGTCAAAACCACTACCTGAAAACAAAACAAAAAAGCTGAGTACGACAAATTACAAGGCCACAATTCATCACGAGGCAACAGCCAGAGACTCAGATGCGAATGCCAAGATCTCAAGCGAGAAAACACATCGAAGAAGATGTGAGATGAAAATCTTCGATCAAAATCCACTAGAGGGCATCGTTTCCACTTCGAATCTACTTGTCCAATTAGCTCGATAAGATTACAGGTCACTCACTCTAGTTCGATAAACCCAAACTGCGATACAGTACTCAACAAAAGCAATCATGTGCACATGAACACAAAGGGAATTGCAAACCCAACGCGAGACAGGGGAATAGAACGCAACGCAAATATCACGAGAGCTTTGTATGCTGATTACAGGGTCCAAAATCCACAAAGCTGTCGGTCAAGGACGACAGGATCGGCGCATGCATCGAACAACGTGCTGCTTGCCACTAAATGCTGAAAGAAATCAAGGGAGGGACAATGTCGGAACCAAGTCAATGCCCGAACCACTACCCGGGCTGCGCGGGGCTGAAACCGAGCACACAAAACTCACACGCACTTCATCAAACGAAGGGCAACAAATGCTCACGAATCCTTCCTCGGAAACATTCCATCCAGGACCGTGTGTGTGCGCAGCCACAGCACCACGCAGGGAGGGCCATCAGTGGTGGTTCGCTCTTGACTCGTCTCCTACCTCCACTCACCGTCTTTGTATGTCTGTCTGTCTGACTGTAGAGTATAATCCGAATTGTAATGGGCCTGAAAATTAATCGTAACTAAAATGGCGTCTTCGATGAGTCCTGATCGATACAAACTCCGGACGATGCCTGCATAATTGCATGATATTCTGGGAACTACCTCCTCCTTCCCCCTGAGGAGCGCTCAAGACCACGCTCAATGTGAGATAACACACAATCTTGAAGGCTCCTCAAAACCCAGCGGCGGCACTCTGCTGCGTCCACCACCACAAGTGAAAAATATCACCATGTGTGGTAGACCAGCAGAGCACCTTCACCTCCTAAAACACCCATGCCCGTCATATGACTACCGAAGGGAAGAAGACCCAGCTGATCGGGACACCCTGCGCACCACCAACACGCGGGCTGAAGCCCCACAATGCGCTACGCGTCCTCCACCAGCAGCGCCGACTTGATGCGCTGCACGGTGCAAGAAATCAGGTTGTTCACCGTCGCCACGGATTCAAGCGAAAGACGAGCCGACGGGATGCTGCTCACCAGGATCTGGAACGCCACAGTCAACAAAGAACCGCCACTGCCGCGGCCGGACTCGGCGCTCATCTGACCGCTGGACTGGTCACCGCTGGGGCCGTCCGGCAGGATGGCGAAGCCCGACGGAAGAAGAGCCACGTACGCAGGATCGCCGCCCTGAAGCACCAAATTCATCGCCGGAATGTCCACCGGCGCGTAGATCACCAAAGAACCCGAAGCGTCCGTGCAGCTCTCCTGCAAAATCAGCATGTTGCTCTGCGAAGAGTTCATGGCGTTCACGCGAAGCAAGGACACGCTGTTGCCCGGGTCCTGACCCTTCGCGATGTGCGCCATCTCCGTCACCATGCCGCCGTTCGACAAAATGTCCCACTCGCTGCGGAGACGCTCGTCGCGCAAAAACTGAAACACACGCGCGGGAGAAACAGGGAGCCACATCGAAGTCGCAGCGCTCAGAACGATCCCGTGGGGTTCACCCGGGTTGTCCACGCTCTTGCGGGTCATCACGCGCACGTCCTCGTCGCCGCTGCCCGAAAGAGTCGTCCACGTGTGCACCGTCGACGCACTCACGCCCGCGCAGAAGTTGTTCGTCATACGCTGCGCCAGCTTCAGCATGCTACGACGACCGCTCGCACTCGGCACACCGCCCAGGTCACGGGAGGCGATGTTGCTCGCCAGAAGGCTCGCCAGACGCTCACATTGACGCTGCAGGGTCGACAGCCAACGCTGCGCACCGAAGGCCAGACCGGTGTTCACAAGCTCACGGTACATCCGATGCACGGCGCGATCGTCGTACTCCATGTGCTCCACGCACGTCACCTTCGCGTACCCGTTCGGCGTGTCCTGGATCAGCACACCCGAAGGACGACGACGACAACGCATCAGCGACGGAGGCGGGTTGTCACGCAGAGAATCCACCGACACGTCCACCACGGCCCACACGCCCTCCGCGTGCTGCTTGCAGTAACGCAAAAAGTAAACCTCGCGCGTCGGAACCAGCGGAGACAGAACCTGAAGCTCCGCGTACATCAGCTGCAGCGCTCCGTTGCGGTTGCTCGGCACGCCCGTCGACAAAACGTCCACCGTCAGCGCACGAGACACCATGCACGGGAACATGTCCATCCACTGCGTCGCGTCCATCAGCGTCTCCACCAAACTCACGCCGTTCATCATCACCAAAGCCGTCTCGCGCGTCGCCTCCGTCTTCAGACCCACCGGACGCAGGCCGATCCCCTGCGGAAACTGACGCAAGTACTCGTCGTAGTTCAGCTGCTCGCGAAGCCCGCTGCCGTCGCCCAGGCTCACCCACAGAGGCTCCTCCGACTGCGCCATGCGCACCAGCTCCTCCATCGCCATCACAGCCAGCTCCACCACCATCGGCTTCTCCGCCTCCGTCAGACCACCAGGCCTCGTCGCCACATCCGCCACGCTCGGACCAGCCATCAGTTCCAGGTTACCACCGCCGGCCTGCAACCCAGGGAAGCTGCTCCCGCCCACTTGCAAGTCCAGCGACGAGCTCGGCAGACCCAGAGGCAGCATCGGTGTGATGGGACGACCCAGGTACTTGGCCGCCAGGGCAGACACGCGATCCAGCTCCTCCTTCAGACGACCGTTCTCGATCCGAAGCTGCTGCTCGTCGAACGACATCTCACCCACCGTCGCCGGACCGCCGCAATGCGGGCACTGAGGGTTCTTCAGAGCCTCGCGCAAAATCAAGTTCTCGTTGCGCAGCTTCTCGTTCTCCGCGCGCAGCATCGAATTCTCGGCGCGCTCGGTGTGCGCCTTCATCTGCGTTCGACGGTTCTGGAACCAGAACTTCACCTGACGCGGTTCTAGACCCAAGTCCTTGCTCAGCTGCTGACGCTGCTTGTCGTCCGGGTGCGGGCACTCTTTGAACAGCATCTCCATCTCCTGAATCTGACGCGGCGTGTGACGATGGTAACGCTTCTTACGAGGCGGGTGGTCGGGGTCCTGGTCGTCGTCCGACGCGCCCTCCATGTTGTCGCTTCCCGAACGGGACCCATACTCCTGTTCCTCTTTGTTGCGCTGCTGCTGCTGCTGTAGCAACTGGTCGCTCTCGGCCGTCTGGCTGCCGTCACGAGTGGGGGGCGCCAGCGACAACGAGGGCGACGTGTAGTGCTTGGGGGGCGGGCGCGACATGGCCAGAGGGGGAATGGGGCGAGGGGGTGCCATCGCTCCTGCGGGCATGCCACCCAGCTCGCCGCCGAAGCCCAGCCCCAGATTGCCGTTCGACGGCGACACTTGCACGGTGACTCCGCCCAGCCTCATACCCCGCTGCCCCTCTTCTCTTGCCGCCGTCCCTTGCGACCTGTACCCTCCGGCATTCCTAATCCGCGACCATGGTGATGACCCTGCGCTTGTTCGCTTCCCAGTGCCTCAATGCCTGCGCTGTCTCGTGCTTTGATTATCTGGACGATGATGCTAGTAAAGAATGTTCACCACTGAGACGGTTGAGGTTTTGGGGGCGCGATGGAGCTTTGTAATGAGATTTGCAGCAATGAACTTGAGATGCTGCAGTAGTCAGTCGCGGGCACTACGACCTCCTCCGGTGTTTGGGAGTGATACACTCACCTGCAGCTTGCGCAAGTTTGAATTAGCAGTTACCGACTTCCCCTGCGGCCACCGTCTCATGAACCCGTGACACGTAAGAGAACGGCCAGTTCAACCCCTCTGCTATGGAGATGAGGTAAATATTATTTACTGAGTCAGAAGTTAGTTGCAGCGCTGTTAGAGACGGAGAGAGGGAACACTGGAGTTGGGATAATGGAGAGAATGAATCAAAAAATTGTCAAGAGAGGGGAAGGAAGAGAGTAGCGAGAGCAAGGGACTGGAGAGAAGAGGGAGGCAATGCCCAGCGACGGAAGGACGGTAGGACGGACGCCGAGGTCTCTTGCTGCCACTGTGTTGCTGTGCCTCCCGCCCTCTCTCGGACAGTCCGAAGAAAAGGAAAGAGAGAGAAGCTCCGCAGTTGGGTCCGACTGAATCTCCTCTCTCTCTCGTTTTCTCCCTCTCGACACGGCAACCTCTCTACGTCGCCAACGAGTCCAGCTCGACCAAAACCCCTCTACCCTATCCCACGTCTCCCCAAACCCAACCCTGATCGACGACACCAGATACACGCCTCTCTCGCCACTTATCAATTAGTATCCAGCTCCTATTTCACCACGCTACTGCCGCGACGCTGAGCAGGACACGAAGACCCCACTTGGAACACTACAAGTCAGTCGAGTGAACGAGATATTCAATCGCTATCGTCAACGATGAGCGTGGTCAGCTCGCACACCTCACGCAACCCAGCTGCACACCAGAAGAAAATGAATAATATAAGAATACAAAACACAAACCAGTACCCAGAGCTCCAGTCCACCCGACCTCAGCTGACGAGCTGCACAGAAGCTCCCACACTACAACCTCGAAACCTAGCAAGTCACAAACGAGATAAGGACCGCAACTGCACAGTCCCAACCATCAACCTCCAGTACTTCGCCGCCGGATCTATCGACACAGCAAACTCGATCAGTGTTCGTCTAGAACTGCGAAAACTGGTGCCACCGAAGTTCTGGGACCTCTATGTTAGCCAAGACGGAAAGGAAGTCCCAGCAGAGGGAGAAGACGAGGAGAGAACTGAAAGGGGGACCGGGGGAGTGAAGGATATGGCGCATTGAATGCAGGCGCTCAAAGGGGGACTGCAAGCGCCCAAGGTGAGAAAAGAAAGCAGCAGTGGCAGCAGGTGAGCTCATCAATGCAGCTGCGCACTCCGGCGATGGATGAAAATTAGTGGGAGCGACATGGCCGTAAATAGCATTCACTGCTCCCAATTGATTTTCTTATGTATTTTTTAACACCCTCTGATCCCACACTTGACAAAACATGATTTGGCTTTCCCTCCTTCGTGCACGCTTCCCAAGTCTCCCCATTTCGCTCCGCCAGTGTCTGGGCCCCCTGCTGCCTGGCACCTTTTCTGCGTCGTTAAGTCCAGTCCACCCTGCCCGTCGTTCATCATCATGAGTTCATCGCCCCCTTCTTTGACATTTGGTTTGATATTGTTTGCGCATGGAATTATATATGGCAGTTGCTTTGGGATTTAAGGAAGGTACTAAAAGTAAGGTGGGGAAACTTAACTTCTATTGAGGATCAAAGCTAGAATTTGAGCTTAGAGTGGAAGCATGGAGCTTATACCACCTTCAATGGTATTAGGAGACCCACATCGTAAACAATGATGTATAACATTATCTATAAGGTACTTTATGTTGTAAGCAACTATATGTAACATAATCTATAAGGTGCTTTATATTGGAGGGTACCTTCAATGGCTACCGAGTTCCTACTTATACCTTCTGAGAGTATGTGCGTTATAAATAATAACCTCTAAACAAGTTCTAGGCTCACCAAACTTAAGCTCTACATTCTAAACTATGCACTCCACTCTCATATGGTAGCATTCCCCCTATTTAGAGTCATTTTTAAAAGGTAAAATTCTAGAAATATTTTTCTATAAATGTTTCCAAAATTGTAAATAGAATTCGCATCTTATTTTCAAGTCATTTCATATTTTTCAAACAATTTTAGAATTAGTTATTAAAGTTTTATACTATATTGTCATAGGACTTCAAAAAGATTATGCTCACCATTGGTCTTTTCAAAATTCCAATAGACATCTTTGTATTAATGGGCTCCTTTAAATCCTAGTCACAATCAATACCTCTTACTTTAATTCCTAAACTTGTCCCTCAGTACTTTTATCAAAAATCATTTTGAATGGCGATATTCAATGCAAACATCAAAAGATACAAACATTTGAATCTTCTACATATCTAACCATAAAATTTTACATTAGACTAGTATGAGAATCAAAAACTATGACCATATCAATCACTAGATGGAAGCATTTAAAGTAAAGAAAACAAGTTATTTTTGCTCCTAGCATGACTAGATTATAAGGCATTGAATCTTTTTAACTCAAAAAATTTGTATTGCAAATTGTGAATTTATATTTCATATATCAAAAATTTGAGTTGAGAGTTTGGGAAAAAAATTCAAAGATGAACATTGTAATTTCTTTAAAAAATTGTTAATTTGAAGTAGGTAAGAGATAGAAGGAAAAACTAAATTTTTGATAGCTCTAACTTTAAGATGGAATTTAAACTTACTAATTCCAACAATGAGATTGATGGAGAAATCAAACCACATGCAACTTTATTTTTTGAAAAATTGTTCACATTGAGTTCATAAACAAATGCAATACATTATTTTGTCAAGAATTTGCTAAAATTGCCTATAAAACAAGAAGCTTTCATAACTTTCACATCATTTATTCAAATGGAAATAATCAAATATTTTTCTGAGAAAAATATAATCTTTATAAAAATTTTAAATTTTAAGTTATTTCAAGTATTTGTGAAGGAGGTTGTTGCCCACCTTCGCTTGTTTTGGGCTTATTATAGCATAACTTTTGTTCCTAAGCAATGATTGAAATCAAAATTATATTTTCAAAGAGCTAATCAATTTTCCTACTAAGAATCTTCTCTGCATACATATTCATTCACTTCTTTATAAAATTTTAGATGTGTTCTTGTTATATTTTAATCATAGAGCCTAATCAGAGAAATATTAACCCCTAAATGCCAAAAGCACCAAACACATACGGCTTCAAAGATTGAAGTTTAATGAACTATAAAATCTATCCTTATATTGTGCATTTTTCAAATCATTGAATCAACTAATAGAAACCTCCCTATGTGTGCAATGTGACAATTGTTGCCATCTATGATAATTATTGCCATCTGTGATCAATTTTTTACATACACTTAATTTTTTTCAATCCACCAACCTTCATTGTAAATTTTCTTGATTGTGACCATTTTATCATCTAGGTGAAATTCTTTGTCCTTATCTATACTTGCAATACTATGAAAAATTTGTATCGCTTTATTTGTTAAAGCTAAATTATTAATGAAAATTACTATTGTTTTTATAAAGCCTCAGTTTTGCAAGTTAATGTCATGCACAACAACATAATAAGTTAGTCAAAATTGGTTTTTACATAAATTTATTAAAAATAAGACTATATTACATATTTTGTAAAATTATAAAATATAACTTTTTGAAAGTGCATATATTATTCACTAAAAAATATGGATGACACTATTGTTTAAATGGATCAAAATTTGTTCAAATGAATGTAAATTTATTTTTATAGATCAAAATTATTAAAAAAAAAATCAAAAAAATGAAGTATTATTATATAGGATGACTTCAAAATAATTAGTTTCTTCAATTTTGCATTGAAACCAAATATGGAATAGTATAGTACAAATTATACAATAAGTGATGCCAAATCTATTGGTTGTAGTCGTTCAAGGGTTGTAACTAAAAGGTAATTGGATGTAACAAGGTGGATGCACTTTATTACACGTGCATATGGTAGAACCACCCATTATCAACCACTTAAGCATTATGTACATGATCTAAAGTAGTAGAAGGCAATGTTAATTTTTTGCCATGTAGAAAGATAGAAATGATAGGTATTGCTAATTTTTTGTTAGTTTTTTCCTTATGTTCAAATTACTATAAATTTTGGAAGCCCAAAGTTGGCATGCACCTATGTCGAATGTATAGAGTCCTCCATAATTGCTCATTGTATGAGTACATCTTGCTAACTTGAGCACCCAAAATCAGAGACATTTGTCATGACACTTCCATATCCATGGTGCTACCACAACCAAAAAAACTTATTCTAATACTAAAAAGTGATGGACCCAAAGTTGGCATGTTCATTTCCATGCATGTGCACGAATTGTCTACCACCAATGTGTAAACAAGTTTGTTGAAGTTGGTAAACTATTCTACAGCTCATTGTGTAACCAATAATGTAATATATGCTACCATTTCCAATAGCTCATGATAATTTAAGTAACACTTTTAATTATGTTATGCTACTAAGATTACTCCAAGCTGTCAAGCTTTGAACTAGATCATAACCATCTGCAAAACTAATCATGGAAATTAGTCCCAAAGTTTGTTGAAATTTGACCTCCCTAGTGGTTGTCATTGGGCTCCTCGTTAGTAATAAGTGGTTCTACCATAAATGTTATGCCTTCAAAATTTTGCACCATGAGTTCATTTTGATTTTGAAAACATAATCCAAAATACATTTCTAAAATAGTGACCCAAAGTGCGTGTTGTCATTTAAGAATGAACTTCAAACTTGGATTGGTTTCAAAATAGTAAACTTTATTAGTTCAATGATATTAACCATGTTCAAAACTTATAGTAACGCTTTTAGACATGATCATTTTAAATCATACAATAGCAAGCATTAATTTTGCATTTGATCCCTACCATTAAAGAAGTGTTTTATGCATTACATTATGTCAAATTTTTCTATGTCTTTAGTTTATAGTAGCCTACCCATTCTTGATCACCTTCCCATTTTGGCACCCTAGGGTGGTCTACTTTCATGCACATAGAGATGAGTAAGTGATTAGTTATGGCGCACTATGATTGGTTACATGACTCTTGATTTTGCAATCAACCTTTGGTTGGAAATCTGATGACCAATATGGGGTCTAAATAGAATCTTAGCCAGAGAATCAGTAATAATTTGTTTGGGAATATAAAATTGTGAAAAATTATGGAATCCTTCTAAAATCTTTTTTTGTATACATGGAAAATTTTCCACTTAACATGCACTACTCCAAGTATGCTCAATTGCTTAAGTGGTTAGAAATGGGTTAGCTACCTTACTTCACAACCTCAATTTTTGATGTTTAGGTAACAATGGGTAGTATAACATTGATACACCACTCATACATCTACTTAAACACTAAATTAATTTTCATTTGGACATCTACCATTGTTCTCTTTGGTCATTTTCAATACAGGATGTTTTTATTTCAAAGTTACAAAATTATGAGAACTTGAGATAAAGAATATAAGTTTTGTAGATGTAGTTTTAGGCATCCAATGAGAAAGGACATAAAAAGAAAACAATGTCCAAGACATTTATAATGTTTGAATTTTTCAATTAAGGTAGGAGGCTTGAAATCCGCACAGGCTCTAAAAGTGTCCACCTCCTCAAATGTACACTATTTGTACATGGGATTTTTCCATCATTACATGGATGTACCAAATGTGTACATTTGAGGAGGTGGGCGGTTTTACAGCCCTATGCCATTTCGACTTCAAAAATTCATAACTAATTCTACAAAGCTCCAAAAAATATGAAACAACTTGGGTTGGATGTCAATTCCTCTTGTCTTTCAAGAAAAATTGACTGAAAAATATTTCAAGAAGTTTCACCTCCCCAAAATTCAGTTTTAGCTCTTGGATGGGTGCTTTATGGACCTCCTACCTTAGAGATCATAAATGCCATCCTCCAAATATAATTTCACCACCATTCTTGAATCTTAGCTCAAGTCACACTTCAAAGATGAAATAAAATATTCAAATCTTACCATTCAAATTCAGAAGAGATTGATACTCAGTAACCACACAAAATTTACAACTCATAAGAAGTAATACAGAAGTAAAAAACATATACTTGGTTGTACATTAAACAATTGCAATGGATGGTGTTCATTTTATAATTGTGATTTAAATTACATGCTTAAACTTTGATAAGAGTAATTTATTATTTATATCCCTCTTTTTGCTAATAATTCCATTTGCTTTGGAAGTCCTAATGATTTAACAAAGTATTGATCTTGAGATGTTGTTGGACTCTATAAAAAATTAGTGTAAAAGTTTAATTTTTGAATTTGCTATCTCTAGGTGTCAACAAAGAAGATATTGACAATGATGTATACAAAAATATAAATGTTATTGTCTACTCAAAAGACAGCCTCCACTTCCTACCCAATTAATTAGCCCCCCCTCCCCAAAATTAGTAGCCATTGATCGTTTTTGAAAAAAAATTAAAAACACCCCCTTCCCTGGTGTTGATCCTGATATGAATATATGATACTGTATGTACATGGATACAGGAAATGGGTACGGAAAACATGTATGGAAAACGGATACAGATTATCCTATATCGATTGTCAAACGACTTCGTTTTCAAAAATACAAGAGTGAGGTGGTACTAGGTAATGGATCCAATTATAATTGCCTCAACATGCCTTCCTCACTATCCACTCAAAAGACAACCTATAAATGTTACTATGCCTACGCAACCAAAAGATGTGAACCCATCACCCCTTGCTTGTTACCCTCCACTCCAAAAATCTAGGACTATCGATATGTTTAAAAGAATTGAGTCCCCTTCCCATACTGTCAACCATTTATTTTTTTATTGAATCTTAGCAATTGATGTTGATACAATACATACGGAATACAATATAAAATATATAGATATATGGTATACAAATGTAGTTATTTTGTAGAGGATGTGGTGTATATCCCATACCAATGGTAGTGACAACAACTTTCAAAAAAATATAAGTATTGGGGGGATACAAAATGAATATCACAAGTACATTATGATTGCCAATAAATTAATTGGGAGATTGTGGTAGTTGTGTGACTATGGATCCAATGTGAATATTACTATACATAACAAACATCAAAATACAACATACATCTCTAGTTCAACAAATTAATATGTTTTTTGACACCATCATTAGAAAATGCCAATTCAATGTAATACATTTTTTATAATAAGAATTTTTTAACTATTCATTTTAAAGCATTAGTAATTAACAAGATCTAAATGTTTTTTTGTAATTTATCGATAGTTGGCTAATCCAAAGTATTGAGACAAAATAAGAGTGAAAATCAATTGCCTAAAGGAGAAATCGATCACTCTAGTGTGATTTAGTTGAAGAAAGACCACTAGTCATGCTATGCTTTTCCTCTAACTCATTGAACAACATTCCCTATATTGGCCTTGGCTCTCTACAATCAATAACACAATTGATAGAAGTCAAAAAAACATACAGTCTTACAATGTGTATTCACAAAACTAACACAACTAGAGAGTTGAATACAATATGAACAAAAAAAATTCCCACTTACACTACTAGTGAGTCTTTACTTTCTATATAGTTGGAGATTCTCTTAGAAGGAGGATTAGCCTAACAATGTACAATGATAGTTAATGAGTAAGACATTTGGTTACAACTACCATATTGTAGTAAAAATATTTTGAAAATTAAGACTATTGCCAATAGGTCAAGTCTAGTGGTGCTTGTATTGAAAAAATACAAAAAAAAAGAAGAAAAGAACAAGACAAGGGAAGATGAACATGGAAAATATTCTATTTAACAATAATGCATACATGTGCAATGAAAAATCAATTTGCAAGCATTGGAAGTTTGGAATTTATGAACATCCTGGGTTTAGGGTTTGAATGCTATAAAGTTTATAATGTCAATCAATAAATAGTACTTGTCTGAATGAATTTGTGACTTCACTCTCTCAAAATAGATCAATGTCTAAAGTTGCCAATATTTAAAATGTAGATGTTGTAACCCTTGAAGTCCCAAGTGTCCCCTTGGCAAACATTTGATAGCTAGGACAAACACATGTAATCTCAACATTTGGCATGATTATTTTAATCTTTTTTTCAAGATATAGAAGTAGATAAGCTTTATAGAAATATAATCCTTTTATTTCAATCAATGCGCGGGAGCAAAAGCTATGCTACACAAAGTTTTGAAAATAGTCAAGAAGGGGAAGCTGAAAAGGAAACACTTTTCATTTTTTATAATTTTTTCTTCATACATGTTTTTTTTTTTATCTATGTAGAAAAGTTTGGTTTGTTCTATTTGAATAAGTAATGAGAAAGTTATAGAGCATCCTTATTTGTGGACAATCACAACTTACATCTTGAAAAAATATCATTTTAGATTCCTTTTTGATCTCAAGTTTTTCATTTCTCTCGCCCAAAAGTTCTACATTGTTAAATTTGATTGTTAGAACAATCTCATTGTTGGGGTTCGTGTGTTTCAATCCATCTTAGAGCTACAACAATTTCATTTTTTCTTCTATTTTGTATTTGCTTCTTCTTAACCATTTTTTAAAGAATGAAAATCACCTTATAATTGTTTTGAGTTTATTTTCTTGGACTCTCAACTCAATTCTTCAATTTTTAAAATTCAAAAAATTTTAATTAAGAAGATTCAAAGTCTTACATACTAGTTTGTCGCAATGCCAAAGAACTATGTTTTCTTCACTTTGAAAGCAAATATTTTGCAATCTATGCTCTCAAAGTTTTGAAATTTGTTCTACACATTCTTGTACTAGTCTATTACAAGATTCTATAATTAGATACGCAACATGATGTTTTTTGTAAAGTTTGTAAGTTTTGCACTAGAATTGGCATTTTTGAACAATTTTTGATGAAAAAGGGTCTAGAGACTTTAGGGGTTAACAAATTAGATTATGAAAGTGGAAAGTGGAAAGTGGAAAGAGGAAAGTGGAAAGTGGAAGGAATTTTTCCACTTGCCATCAAAGTCTTCATGTGGTCGGGCTACCCTTCAAAGCACGTCTGCACCCAAAAGTGCCACTAAAAGGTGTGAGATGATCTTCAACTACTAGAAGATGGTGGAAAGGTACCCAAACTAAATGGTATGGTTGCGAGTTTGATACTTAGCAGTGATAAGTGGTTTACTTGGTGTAAAATTAACCTCTTTACATGATAGGAAATCCTTGCAATGTGTTGTTCAACATGCATGTGTAAAAAAGAAATACCATTGACCTCCAAAAATATTGCTTTGGGGTTGGCCAATTTTTTTCTAAATCCTCATTTTGGAATATCATGGTCAAATTTGAAAACAAAAAAACAAAAACAAATCCAAGAAATTAAACACAATTTCAACTTTTTTTAACCCCTATAAGCTTAAGAAGCCTACTTTGGGCTTTTCGACAGCTCATACAAGCTCTATTGACTTCATATTTTGGATTTTTGTATGAAACATTTGAAACATTTAAAATAGCTTCCAACGGTACTAGCATGTGAGCATAGAAGTGCGAGCACATGAGCCTTGAGCATAGGTATAAGTAGATATCTACAACCATTGAAGGCACTCATAACATAAGTACCTACAACATAAGTATCCTATAATCATGGAAAGTTTCTATAATATAGACACCTATAATGTAGGTGTCTAGATTCCTAGGCTCATGTACTCATGATCCTATACCCACATATTAGCACCCCTAAATTGATACCTACTCAAAAGCCTTTAAGCAATTCAATTTTGACATATGCAAAATAAAAGTTATGAGGAGTTTTCGGCAATGAAGGCACTAACAAATGAGGTTGTTTATTGTATATTATTATATTTTAAATTAAACAAGAACAACAACATGGGATACACATTGCTTCCTAGAACATTTCTCACCATTTGAATTGGCAATTTTCAAATTCTTGCCAAAATTATTAGCAATTTCATTTCAGGGTTACATCAAGTATTGCCTTCTTGTTTATAATTTTTTTAAAGATGAATATGGAAGTTGTTTTTGTTAAATTTTTTTACATGTATTTTCAACTTATTTTGCAACCTACTACCTAAATTTGCACAACTTATAGGACATACATCTTCTTTCTAAAAATGTTGAAAGACAAGATTTCATCTTTAAGAAGGACCTCAAATTTTTTTCTTATATTAGATACATTGATATTGCAATTAAAGGGGTGGGGGGGACAATCTAGAATTTTAGAAGGATGTACTTAATAAATTAACAAAAAAGTTCATTGGATTTATTATAAAATAAATATAGATTAATATTATAGATTGAATTTGGTTATAAGTATTTTGAAGCAAATTTTTTGCGTCAAATTATTGCAAAACTTTAGAGGTTAATCCTCAAACAACATTCACTTCCCTAAAAAGTAGCTCAAAGTGGAATAAAAAATCTCATTGAAGCAAAATGTGGGTCATGTTACTTGTCCAAAGTTTATGCACTTAGGGCATGCTTAAGTGAATAGAGTCTAATAGTGCTTTGACTTTGCAACCTAAATGTAGTGCTTGGCAAGCTATATTCACTATATAAGTGAATCCAATAGGTTGAAACATTCTCAAAAAATACTAAAGCCACTTTTTGTCTCTCAAAACCAAACCTCGAGGAACTTGGCCTTTGTAATATAAGCATTAATGTATGGTAGTGTGTCAATGGCAGGACACAATGGGGAAAGTCTAGAGCCTAGTATATGCAAAGCTTAATAGAGGTTCTTTGGCATGTCTCTCCCCATGCCACTATAGAGATGCTATTAGAATATATAAATGATTTTGACATTGGAGTAGGGCATATTGAAACAAAAAATGATAGGCAAGTTTACAATATTTCCACTAACAAATTGTAGAATGAAGTTAGTTTTGAGAATTTGGTGTAACTTTGGTAATGTCCCTACTTCTTAACCGCCCCTTCTACCAATAGACTACACAATTGCGAATTCCAATACACTAGCTTGACTTCCAATGCAATTGACCTAGGGTTTTTTGGTGCCATGAAGAGTAAGGCTACAAAAACAAGTTGAAGCAACAACTTCCCACAAAATCGTTGAGGCTCCAAACTACAAAGCAAAAGTCAAACATGCAAGGCCCTACAACTTGGACTAAAGCGAGCAAAGTTTGAAAAGTCCGGTTGCTACATTGCAAGTGGGGCTCTCCCCATAGCTCAATGGCGCCAAGGCATTTTTTTTGGAAACATACGGCCTTCAAGGGCCGCAACAAGACTGACACAACTCCACAAGGCAACCTGGTTTGTTTTAACCAGGAATTACATGCCTTGGGTATCCCCGTCAGGAACAAGTGGAAGAATGAATCCCCTCCCCATGCGAGCAATGTCAACACGGGGAGTTGAACCGGGAACCTCATGGGTTCCACGGAAGGTCCTTCCCCTTAGCCTTCACCCGGGGTAGTTTAAGGTCATTGCGGACCATGTGCCAAGGCATTCACCATGCCAATATTTTGCATCCTTGGTGGGACTCTCCCCGAAGCCCAATTGGCCAATTGCACCAAAGCATTCACTGGGCTAGTATTCCATGCCCCAGTGGAGATGCTCTTATAATGATAAATTTGATAGTAGGGACCCTATGCATAGAGTTGGAGATAACTTACATCACACTTGGAGAGGCTACGAGACAGTTGCCCAATTTGCCACCAGCTGCTCTCCCTCTAAAGTTAGGCAAAGTCCCAAGTTTTGTGCAGCACTCTCTGTCTTGAATGGGGCTTCGATCAGTCATAATGTGGAGCTCACGCAAGTAACTTAACTGACTCACATGCCTTATCTGGGGAACTTAAGTTTATGACTTTTGTTCAGGTTATCTCTCATTCAATGTTCAGTTGTTTTGGGTCTTTGGTTCATCCTTTTTCAACAATGGCAAAGACTGTTGGAAACTGATTTGGAGCAACGAACTGAATTGATGGCCTCAAGGCATGAAGCCAATTCTAGGAATCATCATACTGTAGCTTAGCTGATTATTTTTAAGTTGAGTTCCCTCCTGTTCAACAAAGGGACCCCAAATCAGGTTGTTTGGGTTATTATTGCGCCCCATTCTTACTATGAGAATTTTGTCTTTCTTCTACTTGATTTTGACTTGTCAGCTATGTAGCATCCTAAATAATAATAATAGCTAAAAGACAACCATAAGTTAGTATCTGTAAAATCACATTAATGGCCTTTGTCAATGGAGGTGGAGCAATCTTGTACAGTGTCAAATTCCAAATGCTACTTTCAGATTTTATTGCCTGAGCATGGGTGCATGTATTCTATTTGGACTGCTCTCTTGGGTAGCTAAATTATGGTAAACCTGCCCATTACAGGCAGAATGACTGGCTTGGTCCAATGTATTGCTGGTTTTTTTTATTCCTTTAACATAAACATCAAGACAAATGCAAGAAAATGTGAGAGTAATTGGAATTATATATTTTTGACAATGTATGAATTTGTTATGAGTTTTTGAAGTGCAAAATCCAAGTGGTCCCCCCAAATCTCTAGGCAAACATCCATAATGGCCATCTTGCACATCTAAAGTGGTCACAATATTCTTGGAATGGTTGCAAAACCAAGGCTAATAAACACACTATATGTGATGGATTTATACTTAAAAGTTAGAAGTTCCATTTACAGTCACTATCAACCAAAAGATTGATTGCAAACACTACTTCAACCTATTGTAGCCGAAATTTCATTTCTAACCATGCAAGAAGTTAATGGGACATTTAAAAAAAACTCGATATCAATTAAAAAGTAAAGAATAGAGTACAACTAGTTTGGCTCAAGCAAACGGTCTAATTGAGGAGGTAGGTTAAGTGTCATGAACCATTTAGTTGGAAGAAAGCTACCAAAGCAAAAAAATGTCATTTTTACATTAGGTGTCTAATGGGCCATTTCATAGGTGCCAACAAGGGAAGTTTGGCATGTAATGGGTTTGTTTACCTTAATTGCATCACTAGTCTACATGGTGAGATCTCAATAAATATTCCATTAACTTTCTATTGACATAGAATCGAAACTTGAAAATAATAGAATTAGAAATGCATTAAAATATCAACATATAGATTTGGGACAACTAAAACAAGTCCAATTGGAAGCAAACAGAAAAAAGACAAAAAACTATAGGAGACTTAATTTGCAAATCATGCAAATGGTCGAACACAAATGTAGAAACATACCTTGTTTGCACGATTTTTTTTTCTCAAGTAGGTATCAAATCAAATGTTATGCAATTTGGATTTTTCTATGTGAGGTCAATATGTTTAGGAAGATTGTGATAAATAACTCTCTTTGAATAATTTTTTGGCCACTCACATGGCAATTCAAATAGATCACTCGTATTCTCTTTGTCTAAATAAAAAGATTAGGCAATAATGTGCAATGGTTTAATTTGAAAATTCAAAAATTATATAGTTGATTAAAGAAAAGATATAGGGTGTTTGCAAGCTATAGTGTACTATTTTTTTTGTCACAATGCACAACTTTTGCATTGTTTTCAAGATTCCTAGAGAAAAAAATCCAAATTGAATTAGAAGTGGAAGAAGTTTATAAAATGTCAAGCATATCCAAGGTACATAACTATATTGAAAAAATCTATGAAAATATGTGTACATGGTTTAGATGAAAAATTTACACAATATTAAGTGTTTTATTACAATGCATTATGCACACTACATTTAGAAATTTCATTGATAACAATTGAGATACTTTCCCTCAAAAATTAACCTACATCTTCAAAAATTGCAAAGTTTGCATTTTCCATAACTACACTTTTTTTGTGTTCTAAATTTCACTTTGATGTTCAAGTCCTTAAATTAGTTTTTTAAGAATATAAAAATAATTTTTTACTTATCAATTGATTTCATATACAATTATCAAAAATCACAAGGTGATAATTGTCTCAATTTTTTTGATGAAGATCGTTAATTAATTGTGGAAAAATGAGGTGAATTTTTTGATGTGGGTATTTTTGGTGTAAAAAAATCTATTTAAGCATTTCATGCACCTTGGATGCATGCTAGGAATTGTTTTATTATTGTGTGTACTTGCTCTATATGTCTTCAAGAAACACTATATGTTTAGGTCCATCATTCAAACAAATTTAATTTTATATACTATATATATTTAGTAAATTTTAAGCATATAGTTTAGAAATAGTGATATCTACTGTAGACCAAAATTAAGAAGCCAATATAAAAAAGAAACATGTACTATCAATACTAGCATGTTGGGGACTATCATTCTAAAGAGGTGAATACTTTTGTTTGATAAAATCATGACATGTGGTTGTAATAGTAACAATAACATTTTATGATTTTCAAATAGAATTTCAAAAATCTTTCATTTAGTACAAATTAGTGTGCCTTGAGCCATTGTTACAATATACTAATTTTTTTTTTAATTCTGATTTTTTAACTCATAAAACTTCAGAATTCCATGTCTTTTATGCCATAAGTTAGAACACCATGAAACAAAATTTATACACCTCTGTTCAAATAGAGCTTTCCAATGGTACTAAGAACAAGACCAAAGGATGCATGGTCCGAAAGATCTCATGGTAAAAAACAAACAACCTCATTTAAGGTATAGATGACACATAGGATTGTCCTAATAATCATGCAAAACATAGATTTAAAAAATGATTTTTTAATTTGGATGGAGATACTGTGATTAACCCCTAAATCCTCAACCATCACAAATGTTTTAAGAAGAACACTTCATTCCATTTTTATTCATTATTTCCCCTCTAATCCTATAATATATCAATTGAAAGATAAACAAAAATTCTATAAGAATTGATGATTAGTGATATTATGATATAGATATTTTGTAGGATTTATAATTATTTGTTGAATTTTTTGTAAATGATATTTTAATCTTTAATTCGAGCAAGTAGGAATTAACTGCTTCTAAAAAAAATCTAAAAATTTAATTCAAACATTTTCTACCATGTTCTATCTTTGGAACACTAATGAAGTTTCATTTCATTATTACTCCTAGTCCTCTACATGTTCAATTTGTCTATAATAGTTTTTCTTCATTTGTGCTAAGAAGAAAAGAGTTTATCTCATAATTGTAAGGCAACTACACCAGAATGCCTCACATAGCCCCCAAGAGAAGTACTCTAAGAGAAGTAATTTTGGGGGATTTTACATATTGTTCAAGTGGTGCTAGAATGGAAGTTGAAGATGCCTATTTTTGCTATTTTAAACTATATTGATCTGTCTCTATTACATAGTTTACTACAATAAGAAATGTTTGGTGAATAATGGATGAAATTGACAAAAATTGTCCAAAATTCCTATATCCTTGTTGCCATCCTCTCCATGAGGTCTATTTTGGGTGACAAATTCCCTCACCCCCACCCCCAAAAATAAGAATAAATTAAATTATATATATATATATATATATATATATATATATATATATATATATATATATATATATATATATATATATATATATATATATATATATATATAAAAGAAAAAATTACAAAGCCTCCCAGTTATATTGTGTAGGCCTTGCCAGCTCATCACTTGGCAAGTCTGCATTATAATATTGTTCTATTTGAGGAGAAAAAAGAATCGCCTACAAGCCAAATTTGGCAAATTCCTTTCGGTGTAAAACAATTATATTTGTTCACAAATTCAAAAAGTCCAGAATGTCATTTGTGAAAAAAAGAAAAACAAACAAACAACAGAAGTCAAGATTTTGTTTTCCAGTAAGCTTAGTACAGTACTTATTGATACAACACAAATAGGAGGGTATTCAATTGAAAAGTTCCATTTAAATTTGTAAAACAGACTGTGCCTTGTTGGCCAACAAGCATATGAAACGTGGGTAAGGCAGCCTGCTCTTAAAAGCGACCTTTAAAGAGCTGATTGCATTCGGGGAAGCTAAAGTCCTTGAAAAAATATTCAGCAAATTTTTGTAAGAAGAAAAATGGAATTGGCATCTAACCCAAGTTGTTTCATATTTTTTGGACATTGGTGAAATTAGTTACGAATTTTTGAAGTTGAAACGCAATAGGCACTAAAAGCAATCACCTCCTGAAATATATGTCATTGGTACATTGAAGAAAGCCACATGTACCTTTTTGTTAGTGATCACTTTTAGAGAAGGTCGTTGTAGAACACCATCTAGACATTAACCCCTAAATGTATTTGACTATGCTTTCACTAGAAACGCTCCAAAAATGCCATTTCTAGTACAAGTATCAAATTTTAGAAAAAATACATTTTTGGATTAATGTAATCATAGGATCTTGTAGTAATCTTGTTTGGGAAGATGCAAAAAAAAATTCAGAAATTTTCACCGGGTGAATTGCAAGATATTAGCATTTGAAGTGACAAAAAGCCTTTTGGGGGCCCTGCAAAAATCAAGGCAACTGCACTTCACAAGGTTAGATCATTATGAAAAAATGTCCAAAATGGTTGTTACTCTTTGGATTCATTCTTCAAGTCATGTTGTCTACATGCTTGAAAATTTTCAAATCATTTGGAATTGTACAAAATATAGGAAAAAATTAGTAAGTAGAAAGAAGTAGAGAATGATTCAAAATACTCAATTGATAATAATTTATTTATGGAATTGAAAAATGCCCAATCCCAAAGGTGATAATGTTGAAATAAACAATCTACACCTCCTGTTTTTTGTTTTTTTCTACAAATATTGAAAATTGAGTTAAATAAAGGTTTTCAAAGTTTATTTTAGAGTAGAGATTCCATTACTACCCACAAAACTACCCACAACTAAAACTCCTCATATCTTTCATCTCATAAATCAAAATGGAATGATTCAAAGCTATCCATGTATATAGAAATCTAGAAAACCAATTTCAAAATTTTATTTTTTAAAATAGTGATTTTTATAGAAGTTTTTTTTGTTGCCCAAACTACTTGCTGGGCAATGAAAACTACATATCATACAATAACTTTTTAACCATGTATTCAAAACTTATGAAAATTGTTGGTCTTTAAAGCTACTCCTCAAGCACATGTTGTGTGAAAATTTTAAAGAAAAAAAATAAAAATTTCATTTGTAGTGAGCTGCCCCAAATCGCTATGTTGCCAAAAAACATTGTTTGATCCTTTAGGGGTTAACCCCTGTAGGACGAAGGGCATTTTCAATGAAAAACCACTCAAAATTGCCACTTGTGTTGTTTTCATTCAATAAAACCAGAAAAATTATATATTTTTTGGAATCTAACCATAGGATCTTACACTTCTCTTTTCTATGATCATGTAGTAAATATTTCATCAAATTTGACTGTATGGATTGGAAGAATTTAGCATTCAAAGTTGGACAGAAAGATTTTTTTTCAAGAAGATGCTTAGATTGCCCGAATAACAAGATTGTCCATAACTTTCTCGTCACTATCAAGATGATCACCCATTTCTGACCACTCAAGCATTTTAGCCTATCTGCAGGATAGAGAAGGTTGAGGAATTTTTTTCCCATGAAGAGAAATAGGTTTCAGAAGGATTTCATAATTTTTTAGATTTTTCCCTCAAAATTAAAATTACAATGAATTTTTTCGTAAAGATTCTATTTACCCCATTCTTGATATGTAGGCAAATCTATTTCCAACCATAGGTTGATTAGAAAAATGATGTAAATGATTGTTGTGGCTTCTAATGTACATGTTGTGATCATTGTATGCTTTCCATCTTCACCTCCTAGACATTTTCGTTGCTTCTACTATTCCTACTCTACATGAGTTGTCACCTACACTACAATTGATCAAAAATTCAACAACCTAAGCTATAAGAATGTGAGGCTTGTCAAAAATGGGTGATCTCCTTTAGTCCAAATAGAATGAATCAAAGCTTCACATGTAGACAAAAGTATAATCTTTCAAGGAAAACAATTTAAAAATATATAATGAATAATTGTGATTTTTTTTGTTGTCCAACAACCTCCATTTATGGCTTATTATGCCATAACTTTAGCTCTCGGACTCCAATTGAAATAAAAGTTATACATCCATAAAGCTCTCACAAAACCTCATGTCCTCGAGGAAGTTTGAAGTGCATTGACTACAATTTGAGACAATAAGAACCTACCCGAATCCAAATGGTCCTTTAGGGGTTAAGCAAGTTATGAAAAGAAATTATGATGTTTGTTGAGTGTCAACTCTTTAGATCCCATGCAACTTCATGAGAATCACAATTTTAGTACCTATTACAAAACAATTATACTTATAGAAATATGGAAGTATATAATTCAATTGTAGAAATTGAACTTTCTAGGACTATTTAGAATTTTTTGTATTTCTACATTTAGCACTATTTTCAAAACCTTAGATTAGTTTTTAAGAAAAATTCAATTGTTTTTTTTACTTTCTATTTTTTTTAATGTGCATCTGTTTATACAAATTGTAAGGTGGAAATTGTCTTGGAGTTTCTACTGAAGGTCTTGAATTAGTTATGGAAAAAGATGGGTGAATATTCTAGTGCAAATTTTATAACAAATATCAAGTTTTGAGTGCAAAACTAGTCCAAATCAAAGGAACTTTTTGTATCATCATGTAGAATTTTCTATGACAAAATATTATTTAATCTTATAAATCTTCCTACATTATTTAAAATTTCTTTAAAATGAACCAAAATCTAAGGAATTTTTTGCCTCTTATAATTGCATCTATCACAATTGACATCAGTAATTTACAAACATGACTAAAAAAGAATGTCAATTTTTTTGTTGAATACATTAGTTTCAATTCCCTTGCAAATAAGTATACAAAATCAAGTTTCACAAAGGCAAAAGGGATGGATATGTTAAAAAAATACTTATAGATTTTAGAGAATAAATATATTTCAGTATAACTTTTAGGAGATTGTAAGAATTCTTGTCGCCAAATCAATTCTCCAAATAAATAAACATTGAATTGTGTGCAATTGAGAGATCTCATGAGTGTTTTTTTCTCTTTTGTCTCACAATTTTTTATTTTGAAAAAACTTATTTTTATGCAAGAGGAAAAAAAAGTTCCATTCAACAACAAAACACTTTTTAGATTTGCCAATCACATTAGCTAAAGAAGAAGTATATTGATAATAAAGGCTAGAAAGAATGGAGGCAAATTTGTCAAAGATATAATGTAAGAAGGTCCATTCAAGACCTTGGAGGTTCTTGCATTGAACTTAAAGTAATCGTTTTACATAATTGAATTATTTTCTAAATTAATGGCATAAATAATAGCAATAACCAAAATTTCGAGTACCAATTGTAGAGTGAGTTGGTAACCACAATAGGAACTTTGTCCATTCATGTCGATAATTTAACCATTAATAAAAATCGATTTTCTTACAACCTTGAAGTTGTATCCACTCTAGGAAGAAACAATAACAATTCATTTTTAAACAAGAAAACAATCCAATACTCAACAACAATGAAAATTTTAAAAGAGTAAAATGATCGTTATGGATGCACTTTATATTGTTTTGGGACAATCTATTGACTCTTTTGGTCTCTTTGGACATCATACTTCAAAATTCCATAACAAAAAATCATCATTTGTTGAAAAATTGTAACTCCACTTATTTAAAAAAAAAACTTTGTCTATATATAAATAAATTAAAAATCCAAATATTCCATAGGGTCATTGTACAAGCAATAGTTTGCAAGAATTAGATCTATTCATGTTCTACTATTAAATGACCCCTTCATGACCAATACTTTCAAAGTTGGTAAATGAATTTAAGGCCTTAAAATTTAAGCAAGATTTCAAATACTTTCTACATACTACTTTTGTTTCTAAAAAAGACCCTTATTTTTTTGGTAAAATACAAAAGAAATTAGGGTCTTTATCAGAAACAAAGTGAGTACCACCCAACGGTGCTAGTATGTGAGCCCAAGAATGCGAGCTTGTGAGTATTGAGCCTACATTATAGGTACCTATGATATAGATACTACACACTATAGAAGGTGTATGTATCATAAATACCTATAACCCCTAAAGGACCAAGGTGTGTTTTTTGGCAACATAACTTTTTGGGGCAGGTACGTGTGACTAGAGATTTCCATGTTTTTGGCCCCAAATTTAATAGAAGGTGTGGACGAGGATTATCTTTCATGCGCACTAAATTTAAGGGCATTTGGAAATATGAATCAAAAGTTATAGCCTAATATGTAGTTTGTTTCTCAACTCGGGCAGTCTGGGCAGATCTGAAAAAATCACTTTTTTCAAAAATAAAAATTTGAAATTGGTTTTCTAGATTTATATATACATACGAAGCTTTGAATCATTCCATTTTGATCAATGAGTCAAAAGTTATGAGATCTTTTAGTTTGCGGGCAAGTATGTATACTCTACTCTAAAATAAACTTTGAAGTCCTTTATTTAACTCAATTTTCAATATTTTTTGAAAAAAATAAAAAAATAAGGTGTAGATTGTTTATTACAACATTACAACCATTGGGATTGGGATTTTTTCAATTCCATTAATAAATTGTTAACAATTTAGTATTTTGAATCATTCTCTACATTTTTCTACTTACTATTTTTTTCCTATATGTTGCACAATTCCAAATGATCTGAAAATTTTCAAGCATGTAGCTAACTTGCATTGAAGAATGAATCTAAAGAAGCACCACCATTTTGGACATTTTTCATACAATTGTGACCTTGTGAAGTGCAGCTGCCCGTTTTTTCACAGGGCCTAAAAAAGGATTTTTAGCACTTCAAATGCTAATATCTTGCAATCTACACGGTGGAATTTTCTGAATTTTTTTTCACATATTCTCAATCTAGTTTCATACAAGATCATACGGTTACATGTGTCCAAAAATGATATTTTTCAAAAATTTGGTACTTGTATTAGAAATGGCAGTTTTTGAGTTTTTTTGGTGATAACATAGTCAAGGAACTTTAGGGGATAATATGGGTATTGGAACATATATATCCTATAATCATAGATGGTTTCTATGGTTTATACACCTATAACATAGGTGTATAGTATTATAGGCTCACAAGCTCGCACTCATATGCTCACATAATAGCAACCCTCAGTACCACCTCTCTATAATTATTAATCCTTCATGTCTACATGCAAGACAAGGTGGTTGGATTGGACCATGCATTGGTGTCACATCTTTTATATAATTGAACCCCAATTAAATTGTATTTTGAAACTTTCCTACTAACATCTCATCAAGCCCAACTACTTTACAAATTTGTAGTGCCCTAAAACCTTAAACAATTTTATGTTGAAGTAAGGTAGGAGGTATATAAAGCAATTGATACCAAGCTCTAAAAGTATTATCTAATGTAGAGGTACATATTGCTTCATTCAATGTCCCAATTACAATCAACAAAATACCAACAATGAATATATCAAGAGGTGGATGCTTTTAGTGCCCTATATAGTTCCAACTTCAAAATTCATAACTAATTTCACAAAGGTTCAAAATATGTGAAATGACTTAGATTTGATGATCATTTCATTTTTTTCAAGGAAAATTTGCCAAAAATATTTGAAACTCCCCCAAATCGTGAATGAACCGGTAGATGTTCACTATTTGGACCTCCCAATCTACACTCTCTTTGCAAATACTACCCAAAAGGGGATTGCTTTCAACAATTTTTTCCACATTAAAGCATTGCCGCAAGAAAATTCGTTTTTAGACATTTTAGTGTAAAAAAAAGTGTTGATCTTCATATGTAGGAAAGATTGTTGGAAAAAGTGTCCAAATGAGTATAAAAAATAGTGTTTCTTGCTTGCAAGTGGCCTAAAGCATATAACATGCAAGTGATGGTATTTGAATCCCTCACCTCATGGTTGGTAGTAGGAATTCCTAGTGTCTTGTAACTTAAGTGAAATTGGAGATTTATTTTTGGTAACTTATATGAGATTGAGTGTCTATTTAGTATTTCTTGAACTATAGATTTCTTTTTCTCAAGGTGTACAAATACTCAAAATATTCTTTACTGCCAATTTCCTTAAAAGACAAGAGGAAGCCAAATCAAACCCAATTTGTTTCGTATTTCTTGGACCTTTTTGGAATTAGTTATGAGTTTTCAAAATGAAGAACAAAGTTTTTTGACACTATTCTTGACACTCTTTTTGACACTTGTATCAACAATAGGGATTTCTGTCATTTTTTTGAAACTACAATGTAGGAAAAAAATTCAATACTATTTTCAACACTTGAGTGTAAAAAGAAGTTGAAAACAACACCTTCATTTGGTAGAGAAATGGTTGATGTGAACATCACATAAGCCTCATGGGTAGAAGTAACATTGGCATCCAATTTACCCATGCATCCATTTACACTCAATTGATTACCAATGTAACAAAATATATTTTACACCAGATGAAGTGCTTTTTGACCAAAAAAAAAGGGGGCCTTGATCCTTCAAGAATTCCCCCTATAATGTCATTGAAGACATTAAGTATCCAATAGATGATAGAGAATTGTCTACAACTTAAGACATAAATAGAAATATTCATCTTCAGAATTGTAAAAAAAGGGATGTTTTGCACAAGAGTTTGACCTCCAATAAGTGCTCTTGTTTTTTCTTAAGCAAGTGATTCACATATTACCAAAAAGGATGATTTCCATGGTGACTAGCCTAGTGTTCCACAGGTTTCTCCTAAAAGCCTAACCCACCACATGTCTTTCTCCAACTACATCTACAAAAAAAATCAAAATGTTAACCTTACTATTAGTCCATGAACAACAAAGAGACCCTAAACGATTTTTTCTCTTGAATCCATTGGTGCAATCTAATCAAGAAATGATCAAATTCACGATTTTTGATGAATTCTTTAGAATGGAGAAAGTACTCTATGCCGTCACTTCAAATCCTCATATCTTTGTTCCACACCTCAAAATGATCCAAAAGAAATTACACATCAAAATCATGATGATATGTACTACTCGTGG
This sequence comes from Straminergon stramineum, assembly GCA_963920665.1. Taxonomy (NCBI): domain Eukaryota; kingdom Viridiplantae; phylum Streptophyta; class Bryopsida; order Hypnales; family Calliergonaceae; genus Straminergon; species Straminergon stramineum. The sequence continues at coordinate 12,564,411 of OY987269.1, read as the reverse complement.
GAAAAAATTAGAGCACTTTTGAGCATTCTAATTTTAGCATATGTACAATGTACCGCCTAACTAAAAGTTTTTCATTGATCTCCTCAACATTGGCATTTTCTCAAAAATTGCTTGATTTTGTCAATCTTTTTTCCTAAGGAAAGCTATATCAATCTTCTTTCATTCCAATGGTGGTGATCATCAAAATTATCCCACGCAAATGTGAAATTCTGCTTGTTATTCTCAAGAGCTAGTCAAGAATACAAGAGCTATGTGCCCCCCTTTTTGAGGGATAAACTTAAAGCGTGTGACAATCTCCTTTGTCTAGCTGAAATACTTCAACAACATCCATCACCTTGGGTTCATTGATTTCTTGCATCAATAGCAGGATCAATAGTTAAATTTTCTTCTGGTCCCATGTTTGTGTCTGTAGGACATTATGACCCAAGTCTCTAGAATAACATAATTTAGCTGAATCTCATGGATCCTCTTCAGACCAATTTGCCACATAAATAAGTAAACTTAAATAACTTATATGAATAAGTTAGTTGTTATAATGTTCACAACTTCAACTCCGTATTGAATGGGCCCTATTGATCATTCGAGCATTGATCACAACAGGCACATTTATGCACAAGCAGTGATCAGGATACAGTAACCTTAATTTGAACTCCAGGGACTTTTATATTTCAGCAGGAGCATTCCTAATCATGTGCACTGTCATTTTCAATCAACCTCTGTTATTACAGTGACATGAAGGGGAAATTGAACTAAACTTAAGTTAACCCTTAAGATAAGTAAGCGTCCCAGGTGAATCCAAAAATGTCCCCACATGGTTTGGAAGTCCAATTCAAAGTGCTGTAAATTTTGCATCCTATGTCCGAACTCAATGAAATTGGTTGGGAAATCTGCGCTCTCTCTTCTAGTTTGTGTGGTAGCATTTTCAAATCAATCTAAGGTAGTCTGCTCATAATCCATGCGTTCAAGGGCTGGTCGGCCTTTTCGATGGTTCTTCGATGCACGAAAATATTTTTTCTTATTTTACACTCGAAGAAAAATTGATGTGGAATCTAACCCAAGTGGTTTCATATTTTTCGGAGCATTTTTGAATTACTTATGAATTTCTAAAGAATTCTGCCATCGGTATCTATTTCTTGATCGTAGGCCTTACAAAACCCACACATGTGTAGTCTGAAAAAAAATATGGCCTCACCAAAAACAAGCACTGTAGCATGTAGAAAGTAATAGATAGGGTTCCAAAATGCGAGCTTTACTAAACTAAACTCCTAAAGGACCAAGGCCTATTTTTAGACAAAAATCACTTGAAATTGCCATTTCTGTTGTGTTCTTTCAAGAAAGAAAAAAAAAGAAAAAAGAAAAAATCCAACCGTAGGATCTTGTACTATACTTGTATGAGATCATGTGGTAAAATTTTTATCAAGTTTGATTGTACAGATTGAAAAATATTAGCATTCAAAGTTGGAGGAGAAAAGTTTTTTTGAACACAAGTGAACATTTCATAAATGGACCCACCTTGGCTCTTATTCCATCCACTAGCAAAGTATGAAGGAACTTGTGACAAATTTTAAACTGCTTTGACAACATTGGCAAAACATTCAATACTTTACACATATGCATTTTACAACTTGTTAATGTCCATTTCAAAACCTGGCTAGGGACAATCTTCAGAAGATGAGTGGATTTAGAGCAGACTATCATAAGATGTACTGATTTTTGGGATGTCATTGGAGTTCACAAGGTGTTTTCTTTTTGAAACAAATTAACTGAATTCCATTGCAAAGGGATAAAATACAAGGCCTGTCAACCATAGGTGGCTTGATGGGAGGGAGTTCACAAGTTCAATTTGTGTTCACCAAACTACATTTTGATGGTTGCAACTTCAAGGGCTTGCATCTCCTTCATCCAATGTTTGTTTTCAATAAAACTTTGTTGGGTTGGATTCCACTTGAATTCTAGTTATTGTGGTAAAATTTTCATGTCAATCCAAGATGTTTTGAATGTTTGGGAGCCATTCAAGTTCAAAATTTGGACATTTTTGGATTATAATGAACTTTGTCGACCTATTTCTTCTTCATACGGTATCTATTTTCAATACAAATTTTGAGAAATTTGTGCATACGAGTCTAATTTGTGTTGTTAAATTTTCATATCAATCCAAAAAGTTATGAGTGTTTGAGCAAAATTTCAGTAGAAGGGGGTCATCCTTTGATGTTTTTTGCAACTTTTCAACATTTCAAAGTCATTTTGCAAATTTAGTGTCATTTGAATAATATTTTCGTTTACCAATGTATTTGTATGATGGTTTTGAAGCACTTCATGGTTAAATTTTTTTTCATTTGAGTAGGTTTAGGGACCAAATTTCACTTCTAATGTATTGCTAGGAAAAATTCATCATCCTTTTTCAATGGTAAAACATTATAATCTTGCAATCTATGTGGCCAAATGACTCCAAATTTGATCCATGTCATCTACAACGCATACATTACAAGATAGTATGGTAAGATTTGAGATTTCTATCCCTTAGTGACATACAAACCTATAACACTTCAAAAGCAACAATGTTATGAAACCCCAAAATGCTAGGGACGATTAGAGGTTAATTTCTAAAGAGTACACCTTGGCCTCTATGATTTTGAGAAATTTGCAAGATTTGTAATAAAAATATTTTGAGAAATTATTTTGAACTATACTAATTGAAAATAGAAGTTTCAGATTTAGAATTTCGAAATGTATGTATACAATCGGTTAAATCTACTATAGCTATCACCAATATTTATATATGATATTTGAAACTTAAACTCAAATTTTTTTCTAAATTGAAATTCAAAAAAATTGGAAATTGAAATTTATTGGAATGAAAATGATGGTTTCATCCTAGATTTTTTTCAAATTATTATTTTTGTATAAAACTACAAATTTGGATTTTTAATGCTACTTAAAAGCAAAAAGTCAACTTACTCAAAGTTTGGTACTCCCTCTGTCTCAAAATAACACTAGTGTTTCTTTTGTAAAATACAAACAAAGCAATGGTATTATTTTGAAATAGAGGGGGTATATTTCTATTTTCTCAATTCTTGTGAAAATCACTATGAACAATAACCACATCCTTAGCTAAAACTTATCATAATCTTTTCTATTATTTTTTTGCTCTTCTTTAAGGTGATTCTATAAAAAAATATAGTTGAAGTTATCAATTGCATACTTTAACCTCCAAAGGACCAAGTACTTGGTGCACAACTAATTGAAAATTTAGGCAAGTTCCTATCATGTCAATTTTCAATGGATCTTTTTCAAATTTTGATACAAGGTGTAGGTATGCAAACCCAAGTGGAAATGTAATTTTTTTTTTTTCCAATTTGGTACTTGGAACATAAGTTACATTAACCAAAAAAGTGCAAAGAATACGGGCAATTAGGGATTTTTTTGGTTAAACTCCATACCAACCTTCAAATGAAATTTGGCGAGGCTGTAATTAATACAATAAACAATGCAATTGTCAAAAGAACCCTCCCTATGTAGTGCAAAAATCTCAATCTATAAGGAGCTAAAGTTTGTTGAACTTGTTGAACATGCTAAAAAAGCTTTTTCTTCTAACTTCAAAAGCTATCATAATCTTTCAATTTGTGTAGTCAAAGTTTATGAATTTTTTCCACACATTCCCATTGTAGTCTTGTATAAATTTGATGGTTGAATTTTAAAAAACAACCCTTCTTTCCATTTTTTCGTCACTAATCTGAAAATCACATTTTTTTTTGACAATTTCTACTAAAAATAAGCTCTGATCCTTTAGGGAGTAAAAAGAAATTGATATCAACAATTATAATTCTAACAATTTAATCTTGAAAATTTTAAAACAAGCATATTATAAAGTTTGGTTAACCCTTGAAGGACCCAATGTTCACATTTTGAACAATTAATGAACACAAACACATTCCATGCACATAGAAATGTGTTTTTTCATCCATCATTATATTTTAAGATTCATGTATTAGTTCTTTAACATTTGTATGGTATAGATTTTGAAGAGTTTGGTTTGGAAATATTCTATTATTCAATAGGTATTGGTAGATCTAGCCTCAAAAAACAATTCTTCAAAAATGACTTGAATAAAAAATAAAAATCTTCAAAAAATCACTAGTATGAGAAATTAAGATTTTGAACTTCAAGGAAAAAAATCCTTGTGAAAATCACAAATATTCAATATGCAATCAATTTTAGAAGGAGTTTTCAATTTTTGTCTTAAAATTTAATTGAAAAATATTGGTTTGTGTATGAGTTGATCTAACTATATAGATATGATCTATTGCATCATATTCTACAATTGATGTTTGAAGCCATCATTAAATTATTTTTCTAATGTAATTTTATAATACATCTTTACAATTTTGAAAACTTGGATTACCCCTCATCCTTAACCCCTAAACGACCAAGGCCTTTTTTAGCCCCAAGACACTAAAAACTACCATTTCTATTGCAATGAGTAAAAGAATTCAATTTTTTTTGCAAATCTAACCATAGGATCTTACACCTAACTAGTATGAGAATGTGTGCAATAAATTTTAAAAATTTCAACCACATAGATTGCAAAATATTTGCATTTAAAGTAAAAAAAACAAGTTTTTTTTGCAAGTTGTGGAACTAGATTATTTGACTTTGAACCTTCTTAACCTAGATTTTTTGCACTACAAAGTTTTGAGGTTTAAATCTTTATGGTGGGGAATTGGATTGAGAGTCTAGGAAAATAAATTCAAGAAAAAGAACTTACTTTTCATTCTTTAAAAAATTATTTAGTAGAAGTAGGTACAAGATAGGAGGAAAATCTAAATTATTAATATCTCTAAGAAGGAATTACAATGCACTAATCATGATGGTGAGATTGTTCTATCAAGCAAACTAAACCCTATGGAACTTTTTTTGGAAAAATTATAAAAATTGTATTCAGAAATGAATCCTACAAGTTATTTTTTTTGAAGATGCTTAGATTGCTCAAAAAACAAGATTGTCCATAACTTTCACATTACTTATCCAAATGAAATGAATCAAATCTTTTCATTTATACACATATATAATCTACAAGAAAAAATTTCAAAATTTCAAAATTTTTCTTGCTACCAGTCTCTCAAATTTTGAGCTTAATTTTTGTTTTTGGACATAACTTTTTTTCAATGGCATCAATTGAAAAAAAATAAATATATATATATATTCCCACAAAGATAATCAGTTTCTCTATCTTCCAGAAAAATAGAAATTCAAAATCATAAAAAAAATCAAGACCATAGGTACCTACCCCAAATTCAAATTGCCCCCTGATGGAACAAATGGTCCTTTAGGGGTTACCCCCTAAATGCCCGAGGCACCAAAATCTAGTGTTTGCAAAACTTTGAAGTTAAATAAAACTTAACTAATTTTCTATTTTTAGAAGTTTCTATTTTGGGAAGTTCTCCTTTAAGTCTAGTTTTAGCATCAAAAATCCGATTATGAAAATGAATCATAGTGATTTTTCTATTCAAGATTTTGTGCAAAGGTACCCATTGTAATCTTGACTTTCCATAGTGTTGAGGGTTCTTGAAAATGAGCCTCAAATACACTAGATCTTGGAGAAATAATCACATTCAAAATTCATTAAAAGAAATTGTAGAGTAGATTTTGAGAAACCATAAATTGATTTGGGGTTATGCATGTTAGGCCCTCTAACTTCATATTTTTGTGGTCACCAACTTTTTAGATTTGACCTGTGAAAAGAGGATTGAAAGGCTTCACATCACTTTTGCAGTTTTAACACCCTCATGGTCAAACATTATAATCTTTCACTCCATAAGTGATATTGTTGTGTTTTCTTTTCCTATGTGATCTTTGACATGTCTAGATTGAATTGATACGGTTACAATTCAAAAAAAATTAATAAAACTTATCAAAATGTTGGCATTTTCTTCAATTGAGAGCAAATACCAAAAAACTCAAAACGGGCATTGGGCATTTAGGGGTTGAGGGGTTAATCAATCAAATTCATTTTCTTGTTACATTTTCTACACGCTTGTAAATGATCCAATTTTTTTTTGTTAAAATATCTGGTAACTCAATTTATACTTACCTCCCCAAAGAAAATCCTGCCTGGCCTGGCCGTGCCTTGTATCATTGCAGGAAAACTAAATTGAAGAGGTGACATGCACATTCAAAGATTCTCAAGGAATTTATTGTAATATAGTAACTTAAGCTTATATTCCCCCAATCAATCTCTTAAAATTCTTATTCCTCTGAGTAATACAAATATTTATCCAATACATAAACAATTGGTGAAAATTTATCTATTCTGAGACAAAGTGCAGAACCCTATGTAACTGTATTAATGGAGTGCTATTGAGTGATTTCGAGTTTTAGACTACTATACTATATATGGCCTACAGCAATGAATAACTTACTAGTAAGTAAGTACTGAGAAATTTATAGAGTAACAGTCGCTCAAATTACTCAATGCCAATTTGTTATTAAGTTAGAACACCCTCAGTCCAACCAGAAACTCCACCACGTCGACGCCAACGCCATAATGAAGGGACAATTTCCAAAAATATAAGGAAGGAACTAGGAAGGGTAACTGTAGTATGAAAGACCGGTATGGACGAAGCGTTTGTTGGGAATGGCTCAACTATCTATCAAGATTATCACCCATTTCTGATCACTTAAGTAGTTTAGCCTATTTGCAACACGGGGAAGGTTGAGGAAATTCTTTCCCCATGTAGAGAAATAGAATTCAAAAGGATTTCATATTTTTTACATTTTTTTTTCTCTAAAATAAAATTACCATAAGTCTTTTTTGTGAAGATTTTGTTTTTCCCATTCTTGATACTATGTAGGCAAACCTATTTCCAACCATAGATTGATTACAAAATTGATGTAAGTGATCATTGTGGCTTTCAATGTACATGATATGATCATTGTATGCTTTCAATGTACACCTCCTGGACATTTATCCTACTTTTGTTGGTCTTGCTGTATATAATTTTTCACCTGCACAACAATTGATTGGAAATACAACAGTTGAACTTGTGAAAATGGGAGGTTGGTTGGAAATGGGTGATCTCCTTTAATCCCTATTGTCCCAAAGTCCTTGCGAAGGACTTTTGGAATTTTGACTAGACTTCTGTGATCTCAAATTTTGACATAACTTTTTGAAACTTTTTGAAACTTTTTTTCAAGATAGGAAATTAAATTAGTTTTTTGGGAATATTTTTTTCCAATTGATGCCAAGGAGCAAAAGTTATGCCACCGAGAGTCCCAAAAGCAACTTGAAAGGCAACCCAAGAAAATCACAAAATATTGATTTTTTTTTTTCACTTTTTTTCTCAAATATTATATTTTTGTCTACATCTAAGGCTTTGATTCATTCTTTTTGGACTAGTGATGAGAAAGTTATGGACAATCTTGTTTGGGGGTCAATTTAAACATCTTTTTAACTTATAGAATTTATTTTTTAATGCAATTTTTGCAATTTTTTGAAGAAAATTGTTAGAAAAGTTAATGTTTGCTTGATAGAACAATCTCACCAATGGGATTATTTTGTTTTAATTCCATCTTAGAGCTATTAGCAATTTTATTTTTCCTTCAATCTTGTACCTACTTTTACTTAAAAAATTTCTTAATGGATGAAAATAGGTCATTTCTTGTTAAGTTTTTTCCTATATTCTCAACTCAATTCTTCAAAATAAAAAATTCGAAAATAAAAATGAGTAGAGTAAAAAATCTCACTTTAAAAGATTTAAAGCCAAAAATTCTAGTCAAGCAAGGTATAAGAAAACTTCTTTTCTTTACTTTAAATGCAAATATATTGCAATCTATGATGTCAAAGTTTTTGAAATTTCTTCGATGCATTCTTATACCAATCTTCTGTAGGATACTATAGTTAGATATGCCAAAAAAATCATTTTAAAAGGATTTTTCTCTTTGCAATAGAAATGACAATTTTGACTAGTTTTTGATGGGAAAAGGTCTTGGGACTTCATGGGTTAAGCCTCATGGATTTGAATGGAAAATTCCATCCTTGATACCTTGGTTAGGAAGTAAATCCTATAATAAAGAACTAACATGTTTCTTCCCTTGAGAAATTTTCACGTTCCCATATGACAACAAGATAGTTATTGCGCCCCTACTATAATTGGGCACTTCAACTACAATGGTAAGCACCCCAACAATGCTTAGGTTTGAACTTATAACCACTTCACTAGTGTGCCAAGGCCAAAGCCATTGAGTTTAGGCCATAGGTGCATTTCAAAAAACACTCTAGTGCAATCAATATTGGTCTCATTTTATTCCCAGGCCCATCATTCTCCCTCCCCAATCTAATAAGGGCATCTCCAATCCATGAGCGGAAACAAAGAAAATATTCAAATTTTTAAGTAAAGGGAGGCAGACATCATTCCGTTCTGGTGACATTTAAAAAAACATTTGACTGAATGTAAAGCCAACAATCAAATGGACCATTCCACATTACAATAAGGAGAGGAAAAGATTTTACTTCAATTCTAAAAGGATAATGGCCTTTTTTTTTAATTGAAACACACTCAAAACTACCATTTCTATTGCAAAGAGAAAAAAACTATGAAAATTGTTTTCTTTTTGCACATCTAACCACAGGATCTTGCACCACACTAATATAAAAATGTGTGTAAAAAATTTCAGAAACTTTGACCACATAAATTGCAAGATTATTGTGTTCAAATTTAAGAAAACTAGATTTTTTGCACCGCTTCCTTAACTAGATTATTTGACTTCACTTAAATTTTTGCACCATAAAGTTTTGAGTTTCAAATCTTTCTCGTGAAGAATTGAATTGATAGTCTAGGAAAAAAATTAAAATAAAAAGTACTTAATTTTCATTCTCAAAAAACCGTTATGTAGAGCAAATATGAGATAGAAGGAAAATCTAAATTGTTAATAACTCTAAGATGGATTTGAAACACACTAATTTCAATGGTAGGATTGTTCTAGAAAATAAACTAAACCCTATGTAACTTTTTTTTTGAAAAATTGTAAAAATTGAGTTAAAAAATGAATCCAACTCTTTATTTTCTCAAAAAGATGCTATGATTGCCTGGAAAACAAGATACTTTATAACTTTCACATCATTAATTCAAATGGAATTCCAATCAAAGCTTTCAATATAGACAACAATATAATCTTTGACCAAGAAAAGAAAAGAGTTTCAAGTTTTGGTAAATTATTTTTGTTGTTTGATTTCTCCCATTTTGAGATTATTTGGAATAACTTTTGCTCCTAGGAATTGATTGAAATAAAAACTATATTCCCATAAATCTAATTTTTTTGTATATTAAGAAAAAATTTCAAAAATTCTTGACAAAAATTGAAATCACAGATACCTACTCAAAATCCAATTTGTCCCTCGAGGGGACCATGGTACTTCACATGTTAAAAAATACATTTCATGCAAAAAAAGAAGGTCCTCTTTATTAGTATGCAAAATAATGTTTGAAAAGGTGTAACACAACTATGAATCTTTGTACTATTAACCAAGTTGTGAGCTCTTCATATTTCACCATCTTAGAAGGTTTGGTAAAGAGAATGGTAGACTCAACAATAATGAGAGACCAAGACCACTTGCATTTGGGGGTGGGGGGAGAGTTGCCTTGTCATTATGGCATTGGTGTGGTGATTTCTAGTTCTAGTGGAACTTCTCTAAGTTGGCAAAATAATGAAAAGCCCACAACTTGGCTCATAATAGGAAGATTCATAATTATCATACTTTTTCAAGCTTTGTTATGTGTGCCAATAAAATGAAACTCATTTTTTGCATGAATTTCTTTTAAAGTTAGAATCTTCTCTTTCTTTTTAGAATGTAGAAAAGTCCATCTACAGTTTGGGTTGTTGGCTTTGCATTGGGGCAATTTTTTTTAAAAGTCTCTAGAATGGAATGAGACCAACACCTCTAGTCCACTTGAAAATTCTAGTATTGTCTTTGTTTTGGGTCTTGGACTAAAGATTCTCTTACATTCATAAATTTTGCTTATAGAAAATTACATCTTTGGTAAACATATACAACCAAAAACAATTTAATCCTTAAATGGACCAAGGCCCTTTTTCATCTAAAACACTCAAAACTACCATATTTATTGCAAACTTATTTTTTTCTCATATTTAATCATAGGATCCTGCACTTAATTCTTAGAGACCTAAGGTGTGATTTCTAGCCATTTTCCACTTTGAAGCAAGCCTTTTCTAGTGCAATATTTGTTGAATTTTTGTGAAATTTTTACCAAAGGTATGATTCACTACTAGCTTGATGCAAAAATAATTTCAGACCAATCCAAGTTGTGGTTAAAAACTTTTGCTTCAAAAGGACTTTTTTTTGGAGTTACATGTAGTTTAGACTAGTCATGATAGAGAAGTCCAATTGGACTGAATTTTTTTTACATACTTTCAACAAGCTTGTTAATATAAAATCAACATTTGAAAATCATATGAGCACACGATTGTAACTTCCAAGCTCTTCAAATTGGGCTTTCCTTCTATGAACAATGTTCAAAATTTATAAAGCCCAATTTCAAAAGCTTGTAAGTCAAAATCATGTGCTTGTATATTTTTCAAATTTTGGGTTTATATTAACAAGTATGTTGAAATTACAAATAAATTTTTTAGCCCAATTCGACCTATCTATCATGGGTGCCTGAATTTGCTCGTACCTTGAAAAAAAGTCCTTTTAGGCATAAATCTTGAACCAAGAATTGGACTCATTTGAAATTTTCTAGGCATCAAGTAAGAAATGAAAAACACCTTAGGTAAAAATTTCACAAGAATCCAATAAATATTGCATTGGGTAGAATTTGACCAAAAGTGGGAAATGGTTTGAAATCATGCTCGAGGGCTTTAAAGGTTAACAAGTATAAGACATCATCACACAGATTTAGAACTTGCGGTTTGTCAAAAATTATCATGTGGTTATAGTTGTTTCATGGGTTCGCACGTTAATATACAATTTAGTGCATTATTACAATGCATAATTGTACAATTTATCACATCATTAGGATGCATTACTTTCAATTGCAAGTAATGCATCATAACAGTGTGACGTGATAACTATTGACAACTCATAGGTTCTAAACTTTGTGATGGGTGTGAAAGAAATTTCAAAAACTTTCATTTTATAGGTTGCAAGATATTTGCATTTGAAGTGAAGAAAATGTTTTTCTCGAACCATGTCTAATTAGATTTTATGACTTTGAATCTTTTTAACTTAGCATTTCTCCAAAATAGCTTTTGATTGAATTTTTTCATATGTTGAAAAATTGAATTGAGAGTCTTGCAAAATTCTCTTAAAAAAACAAGAAAATTTGTTTATTTGTAAATTTTTTTTTTAAAGTAGAAGTAGATATGAGATAGAAGGAAAAACTAAATCGTTAATAGCTCTAAAGGGTGTTTGCAAGAAACATTGGTCATTAATTAATTCATGCGTAGCTTGATGAACTTGTGATCCACTATAACTTTTGAAGCATGACCCCAATGAACAAATTTTTTATTGGAGATGGACACTTTCAATGTAGTTGTATTGTGATTTTTTTTTAATTTAAAAAAATTACATTTAAAATTCAATTTTGCTAATTTGTCACACTTTTAGATTCAGGGGCTTTGCACAATTATGGGTATCCAAAATTAATGATCTAGAGCTCAAAATTTTATTTTCTATTCCTACAATAGGTTGGCATATTCCATGTAAGGGATAAATAAAAATAGATCATTTATGGCCTCCACATTCAAGCAAATAGGGGTCCTTGACATGTGCACTTTTGAACTTTGAAGATGGTTTGAAGCTCATTCTTTGGGTGAAATCTCATCAACATGAAGTCTTCACAAATGGTCAATTATTAGTTTTTTTATAAAATTTTTTCTTATTTTTTAATAATTTAAACATTAAAGTGTATATTTTCTTCACAAATTTTGTCACTCTATTTTGTGAATTAATTTTGATCTAATTTTTCTTTAGGTATCCAATTTTAGTATTATACTAAATATTCATATTTTATTTTATTTTAAAATATTTTATTCCAAAATGTCATAGTGTAGTGAATAGCCCAAAGGGTACGAGATCAACAAGTCTTCTTGTAATCGCCCTCATATGGAATTGAAACACACTAACAATAGTGGTGAGATTGTTTTAGCAAGAAAATTAAATAATGTGGAACCTTTTTTTTTCTAAGAAATTGTAGAAATTGAGTTTAGAAATGGATCCATAAGTTATTTTTTCAAGAAGATGCTTAGATTGCATGAGAAACAAGATTGTCCATAACTTCCTTATCATTAGTTCAAATAAAATGGATAAAAGATTTCCATGTAGACAAAAACATTTTCTACAAAAAAAAATTCAAAATTTGAATTTTGAATTTCTATGATGTTGGCAACCTCTATTTTAAACTTCAGATAGTATAACTTTTGCTCATGAGCACCAATTGAAATAAAAATTATATTCTACCAAAGCTAACAATTTTTCCTATCTTGAAAAGAAAATTAAAAAAATCATGCCAAAAATTGAGATTATAGGAATCTATTTGAATCTTCTTGGTCTTTTAGGGATTAACCTTGGGATTAAGGCCCAAGAGTGGTCAATGGATAAGTTTCAAGATTACTCTAGAAATAAAAAATGCACCTATTGGTCCAAAAATCAGATAATTTTTGGCAAAGTATTTTGGTACTAGGTCTTGTCTTCTCAAGTTTAATACAAATAATATTGGTAGTACATGTGTGTAACAAGTATAACAAATCCCTACTTAAGATTTATTGGCTTAGGATTGAAAGCTTTGCATTGGCAAAAGTAACATCTTAGAGCCAATTTTCACTACATCATAAGTCCTAAATTCCATGGATTTTTCCGAAATCGATTGTTGAAGGGTTGAAAATAGGAACTCGGGGCTTTCCTCAATTTGATTTGGCTTACAAATATGTTCATTTCAAAGTCTACACCCAAAAAATGTATTCAGTACAAGGATTAGAAAACTTAAATTTGGGACTTGGAACATTGTAAAGAAGTTTTCCCCAAATCAAGTTGAACTCAAACTTCTACACTTGAACCTTATCCAAAATGCAATCCAATGCTACATGGAGTGTCAAACAATTAAATTTATGTAGTATAGTTGCTTATATAAGAGAAACAATTGGATATTAAGAAAATTTTATAAGATTTTGTTCCAACAATTTTTTTGAAAATTAAATGTCTCAAAATTTATAATCTGTATTAGAATAATTTTTCATAGACCCTACCTTGAGGGTATGACATATTACATTGCAATGTGCATGTTATCTACCACATTGCAAGGATCTCCAAAAACAAAAGATTTGTAGGGTTTCAAATTTCTTTGATGAGGGAAGATTCAGCACTTATCATGTGGACTCACTAGTTGAAGTTCTATGGACCATTGCCTACCTTCTACAAGGCAATTTGGTAAGTAGCATAAAACTACAAGTGATTATTGTAGAAAATTTGTTGAACACCTTATAAAGGAGTTCGACCACTCTAATAGTGATTAAAGACCATGTTCAATTGTTGATTTCCAAACCCCCAATCATCTTAAACAACAATTAAATGGAGTCCAACACCTCACTAGATCTTGCTACATGAAAAAAACCCATCAATTAGACTTCTTAGATAAACCATTAAAGTCAAAAGAAATCAACCTTTAAAGGACCAAGTGTTTGTTCAACATATGCAAGAAATCTTGGGTAGGTTCCTACAAAGTCATTTTTGGTTGGATATTCATGAAATTTGGACATAATGTGTAGCTATGTACCCCCTTCCTGAAAATCTAATGTTTTTTCCGATAGGGTGCCTGAAATTTGCGGGTAGCTTGGGCAACCTGTGCAAAACTCTTCCCATGATTTTGAAATTTGGTGGGTGTTTAGCTTACATGACACAAGATGAAAATGTACAAAAAAATAACCATGTTTAGTGTAAGAATCTCATTCTAGAAGGTTTTAAAGTTTGTAAGCCTTGTTAGGTAAAGTTGGAAAAAAAATTCCCCTAACTTCAAATGTTATAATCTTTCAATCTGAGAGGTCAAAGTTTCTATGTTTTTTTCCACATGTTCACGAAGAAGTGTACTATAAAGTCGTACGGTTGAATTTTTTTTTGAAAACTTCTTTTTTTAGTTTTTTTGCTCCCTTGAAACCTGGCAGTTTTTGACAATTTTTGCCCCAAATGTGCCTTGGTCCTTTAGGGGTTAACCACTAAGACAACAAAAATACATTGAGTGAATTATGAAAGTTTTCAAGAGTTTATTTCAAGAACTATACAAAATAGGTGAAGGTCATCCAATTATGTTGAAAATACAAATTTTGCCTATTCTTCAATGATATGATTAGCTTTTAAGGTTCTATAAAGCATTTTTTTTAGCATTATAGTCCAAACCAAATCAATGCCAAATATACAACTTTCTTTCCGTTTGTGTAAGTGATTGAATTTTCTCATTGATGTAAAGTAGGTCCTAAATTTGCATTTTATAGCTTGTTTTGATTTTTCTTATTTTTGATTGATAAGGTCAATTTATAATTAGATAATTTTGGTTCACATTTGTAGTAACATGCATTTCAATACCTTAACCCCTAAAGATTGGTGCAACCTTTTTCTCATCCTTGTTCATTTTCAAGGTTGCATTTTTAGGAGACATTTTTTTTAAGTGTTTATCCTTTTAAATGTGAATTACACTTTGAAATATCTATTACCTAACTCTTCTAAATGAAGAAATGAATATAAAGTGTGTAGTATTATTGAAGTATTACAAATTTTCTAATAGAGGAAACTCATGATATTTTTTTTTTATCAAATCTTTGACTTTTTAGAGCTTACTAGTGTGCCCTATGCTGTTGCTATAGTCAAGATAAAAGTAAATGTAATTTTCTAATTTTTTTATTCATAAAAACTTTGAAATTCGATAACTTCTACATCACAGGTTGAAACGCCACGAAACAAAGCCCATGCACCCCTCCTTGCCGAAGGCTTTCTGATAGTACCAAGCATGTAACTAGGGGATGCATGGTCTGGGAGATCTCAACGTAACAAAAAAAACAAAACAAATAGACTAACTTAAGGTATGGATTAGTGAAAGATGAAAATTTAGCCAATCATAAAAATCCACATCCTAAAAATATGAATTGTATTTTTGGTGAATTTTCAGCAAATATATTCGAAATTCAGTTGAAAAATATTTATGAATATTTTTAAAGATTTTTTAACATAGGTCATTTCTATTCATGATACGTAATATAATATTGACAAAAACTTCAAAGAAGTTGTAAAAGCTATATTTTGTAGCACATTCAAGTTTTGTTCAAGGCCCTTGATGTTAGTAGAGATTAAGTTGAATAAATTTTACAAGAAATTCTCAGATAATTAAAGAGAAATTCATAGATTTATAGGTAATGGAAATTTTAATTAATGAGGAAAGTTTGTGTTTGAGAAACTTATTAACCCCTAAATGTTTTCAACTATGTTTTCACCAAAAATGCTCCCAAACTGTCATTTCTAGAACAAGTACCAAATTTTAGGAAAAAAACATTTTTGGACACATGTAACCGTAAGATCTTGTACTAAACTTATTTGAGAAGATGTGGAAAAAATTTCAGAATTTTCCACCGTGTAGATTGTAAGATATTAGTGTTTGAATTAGCAAAAATCCTTTTTTGGGCCCTGTGAAAAAACGGGCAGCTGCACTTCACAAGGCCACATTTGTATGAAAAAAATTCCAAAATGGTGGTTACTCTTTGGATTCATTCTTCAAGGCAAGTTGTCTATGTGCTTGAAAAAATTCAAATCATTTGAAATTGTACAACATATAGGAAAAAGGAAGTAAGTACAAAGAAGTAGAGAATGATTCAAAATACTAAATTGTGAAGAATTTCGTTATGGAATTGAAAATTTTTAATCCCAATGGTTGTAATGTTTTAATAAACAATACACACCCTATCATTTTATTTTTTTCCAAAAATATTGAAAATTGAGTGAAATAAAGGATTTCAAAGTTTATTTTAGAGTAGGGAATCCGAAACTGCCCGCAAACTAAAATGCCTCATAACTTTCATCTCATAAATCAAAATGGAATGATTCAAAGCTTTCCATGTACATATAAATCTAGAAAACCAATTTTAAATTTTTATTTCTTAAAAAAGTGTTTTTTTAAGAAATTTTTGGGCTGCCCGAGGAGCACTGAAAATTACATATCATGCAATAACTTTTTAACCATGAAGTCAAAAGTTATGAAAATTGTTGGGCCTTAAAGATACTCCTCGGGCACATGTTGTGTGAAAATTTCAAAGAAAAATAAGAAAAACTCCATTCGTAGTGAGCTGCCCAAAATCGCTATGTTGCCAAAAAACGCAGTTTGGGTGTTTAGGGGTTAACTCCTAAATAACTAAAGAGCCTAATCTAGAATTTTTTGAGAAATTTGGCAAGTTGTACTACCTTTCATTTGGAAATTTTGTATGAAATTTTAATATAGTTCCTAATCATCATATTCTACATGTAATGCATTGTTTATTGCCATTCCAACATGTATTGCAACAATTATAAGGATTTTTGTGATTTCAATGTTGACACAAGTATCTAAAAGTATATTCTAAAAAAAAAAATTAATTGGATTGGATAGATAGATTTCTATACAAAAATATTTAAACCATTCTATTTTGACTATTGTAATGAAAATTATGAAGAAGGTAGAAAAAAAAATAGAAAGCCAATTTTTTGAACAATTTTTTTGAAAATTGCAAAAGTGAAATGCAAGCAAAGGATATGTATTACTTCCTAGAACATTCTTGCCATTTGAATTTATAAGTCTTGATTTATTGTCAAAGTTATTACCATTTTATTTTATTTTTCATCATGTACCACATTTGACTACATAATATTTTTATAGTTGAATATGTTTTCTTTTGGTTTAGTGTTTTTTCATTTAAAGTTTTTCCATGTATTCAAAAACTATTTCCCAAAACTTAACTAAAATGCATAAGTTATAAGAACACAACTTTTTTTCTGGATTTTTGAAAGACATAACTTTGACTTTGAGAATGGCTACAAACACTTAGTCTTGGAGGTTGAGGTACATTAATCTTGCAAATGATGGTTACTTTCACTCTAAAATTTATGATAATACTTGAACAAGTTAATGATTTGAATATCCTATTGTTGGATTTATTAAAAAATAATTAAAGGAGAAGATCACAACTTTGCTTTGGATAAGAGTATCCAGAAGTAGCTTTAGGCTTTTGAATACCATAGATCTAATTAAAATTTGGAGATACCTATTTCATAAAATTCAGATAAATGACTCCATCACACTATGAATTTGAATTATCTAAAGTGAATTCCTATAATTTTTTGAAGTTACTTTTCAAAGGATAGAAGTTTATTGGTCGCTATTTTCTAGGATCAATATGGCAAAAATCACTAAGAATGTATATTTTTTGGATACATGATTGATTGCAATTGAATAAGAATGCAAGGTTAATCAACATTAGTGAGAAAAAACAACTTTCTTGCAAGAAACAAACACTAGTAGGCAATACTTATAATTTGTGAAGGTTAGTGTACACTACATGACAAAATGGATCAAATTGAGTTAAAGTCAAATGGTTTTCATTCCTTCAATTAGGTAGTGGCACCTTAAAACGTCAAGTATCTAAAACGAACTCCCAATCTTCATGTGAAGTTGTCACTCACCTATTCAAAACTTGAGTAGATTACCAAAGTGGCTATTTGGAAATGCTTTAAGGTTCACTTTCTATAGCTTCAAGGTTCCAAATATGTTGTTTCTTATTGCATATATGACCAATTGTAAGACAACATACAACGTACTCCTTACGAAAATTTTATAACATATTCTACCAGAAACAATAAATCCAGAATCTACTTGCAAAATCTTTCACTACAATATGCTAATGTGGTAATGCGGTAGAACAAAAAATTTCACAATGTGGCCAGGCTGAACACAATGAGAGCTTGTATTGATGATTTCAGGTGCTTGTGCACATTACCAAGAGATTTCTACACAATATCTTAGTACCGAAACAATTGAGAGATTTCACGAAGCACAAGTACACTTCAAAATAGGAAATATTTGCTGTCAATAGTAGTGTAGCACAATGTTCTCTCTTCTCTCACTCTCAGTAGCACAATTCTGGTCAAAGTGATCAGAGAGTCTCGAAGCTAACGGGTTAGGGCTTCTGAGAATTTAGATGGCATTGGTTGAGTACTTGGACACCAACACTACATGCCAGAATGGATTGATACCAGGAATGTGAACAGCCACGTTCCGATGCTGTGGATTGTAAACAGATGATAAACAGGAGATCCAAAGGCGTACCCTACACTACTACCAGTCGTAGAGACATGAATCAATGCTCAACTTCCTTTAGAGTTTTCACTACAACAACAAATTGTATCAGGTCCGCCAGCTGTGGGTAAGACCCCCCTTTTTTTTCTTTTTCTAGTGTCGCCTAAACTTGCCTGTACAATACCAGTTTTCCCAGCTTCATTTTCCACTCTATACATGGTCATAAACCTTGAGTAATGCTGTTCCATTTACATACGTTTCACTGCTAGCAGACCCGGACCTGATTTGCCCCCCCCACTTTGATGAATTAAAAAATCCCGCATCTCTCGGTACTGCCTTAACTCTTCCAGAGCGTCAGCGGCTGATTTAGAGCTAGCTTGTCTAACTCCTATCGATGGCGGGGAGCCAATCCCTCCAGTACCAAATGACGCTCCATGGCCTGCCAAACTAGTCGGTCGAAAGTCAGAAGGTCGTGCCCTAAAAACATTACGTGTGCCCAGGGAATTCGGTTGAGGTGGACTGTTCTTGGCTCTTCCTCCAATTGCAACAGGAGAGGATGGAGAAAGACCCACTTTTATCCCAGGAAGGTCCGCAAAGGCAGGTGGAGCACTTTGTTGGCGTAAGGGGGCTGCACCCTTAAGGATCCTAACTAGAGCCCCCACTGCAGACCCTGGAGTGCTTCCCTGAAAGTCAGGCGAATCAGGGACTTTCGGCTTGGGACTCCCAACTCTGTCAACGATCACAGTCACAGAAGGTGAGCAATTACGCATGCACAAAAAAAATAGGTACCTTGGCAGCAACACCGCTCACAGAACCCATTAAAACCCAAGCTTTACAAACATTACTACTGACTATTAAGGGATGCTTCAGAAACCTTCAAGGTGCAAATTGATCTCAAAAAGGCGAACCTAATTAGTTAAGGCATCAGAAATAAAACCTCGAACAGCTGCAAGTCAAGACAGGACAAATATACGATGATGCTTACAAGCAGCTATGGAAGAAATGAACTACACAAACTACAAAATTGAAAGTAAACAGAAAATAAGGTGAGCTGTACAGTAAATAGTATGATCGCATGTGAAGGAGTACCTGCTCAGATAATCCTCCGATTCATCGTTGTCAATTGCGAACGGGCACTCAAGGTTCACATCTTCTGGATCCTCATGATTGTGGGTGGGAACCCTGCTGGTAGCTCTGAAACCAGGTAATACAAGTCCTGGAGGACTGTACACAGACCGCTTTATGCCTGACAGTGCAAGTTCGTCACCTTGATCTTCTCCAAACGTCTGAAAACCATCAATAGAATATCTTGTCAATACAAATTCTCCATCCCGGTGCTGAAGTGAAACTAGAAAGACTCGCAAGATAACTGTAGATTTCAGGTACGAGAAGCAGGTGTTGTCCTATAATAGAAAGAAACACTCGAACTTGATATTCACCAAGAACTGTCATTCTAATTCTCTGTTGAACTGAGAGTCAAACAACCAATTGTTAATGCTCAAAACTACATTCGGCAAGGCAGCAAAACTAAAAAAAGGAGTACCTGATTTCTGCGAAACCGACTCTGGGGGGAGACCAATTGTGAGGAATCAGCCGATCGAGCCGCAATCTTGCTATCTAATGATAAGTTGGAGACATGACCAGCAGATCCCGAATGAAGCCGGGAATTGAAAGAAGGATTCCTCTCCAAAGTTCGAGTTTGAGGAGAAGGTGGAGGGAGAGGGCTTCTGCTTTGATGATGAGGATCAGCAACGCGGGTACCGGCAGGCAAGGGGCGGTTAAGGTTAATGGGGCGGGGAATACTTACAGGGTCACTCCTGGAACGGCTGTAGCCATGTTGAGGTGGAGAGGGGGAAGGAGAGGGGGAGAACGGAGGAGAATGCCGAGCATGGATGGGAATAGGTTGAGAGTCGTGATGAGGGTGATGGTAGGATGGAGGATGAACGAACTGCCTCTGATGAGGGGAATTTCGAGGAGAGAGATTAGACGGAGCATGCGTCCCAGATGGGGAGGATGAGTGGTGGAAGTAGTGGGGGGTTTTAGGGGGGGAGTTTTGAAAGTCGTGAGACGGATGGGAAGGAGAAGGTGAGGAAGATTTGTAGGAAGGCGACATTGGCAATAGCGGAGGCTGTGACTGCACCTTGTTTATGCCCCCACTCCAACTGT
The DNA here is from genome assembly GCA_963920665.1 of Straminergon stramineum. Taxonomy (NCBI): domain Eukaryota; kingdom Viridiplantae; phylum Streptophyta; class Bryopsida; order Hypnales; family Calliergonaceae; genus Straminergon; species Straminergon stramineum. The sequence goes on along the minus strand of OY987269.1, from coordinate 12,543,925 downwards.
GGCGTCGTCCAAATGCCCCCGATGGAGAGTTCGGAACAGACCCTGAATATACCACACCTTAAGATGAGCACAGGATACACCAAAACAAAAGCTTCACAACCCTTACCCTATCCGCCTAGTGTTTTTCATCAACATAACGTTCTGTACCGGAATCACTCCCCGATTCCTGTTATAACATCCCTTCGGACACATGTGCATTTTTACCATCACGTAAAATCATCTACCGGGGTCATTTTCTCCCTTCGTGAAGACATGGGGAAGTCATATATTTTGCCAGGACGCTTGGTGTCCCAATCTATACTGAAGGATTGAGAGCACAAGGACCCCCTGAACCAATCCCGAAGTGGATACGCACGCTTGGTGGCAGAGCATGGTCAGAGTTGGGTTTTCAAAAAGTTGAATAGTACCTAGAAATCAGATGTCAGAGAAAAGGAGGTAAAAAGGACCCCTCCCAACACTGATATTATAATAGGGCTATCGGAGTGCAAGACTTGCGTTCCCCAATAAGAGGTGATTCTGACACGAGACTTCAAAACCCAACGCACGGGTAGTGCATCTAACGAGAATTCTACAGCGAGCTCCAGAAGGAAAGACAAGAGTCTTGCAGTGGCAGTCGCACTCTGCTTAAAGTTATAATCATTGTACCTTACTGGTCTACCTGCAGTTTCAGCCTAAGAAGAAGGCGGCAGGAGATTTATGAAGAGCAATTTAGAAATCCAAGTATTCATTGAGTTCAAAGCTTACAAAACTCGGAAGCCGACTTTCACATCCAAGAAGTAAACATTTTTACATTCAGGCAGGGAACGAGTATTACAAATTAGCAAGATGAAGTTACTGCAAGTGTAATGAGACCCTGGGTGGCAGGAGGAGAAAGAATTGCAAAAGCAGTCTTGCCCTAATTTGCAATCGAGGGACCAGAGATTTAGGAATCACCTGGTAACGAAACAACATGCACGCCATGTCTTCCCGAAAGCCCGCCCGAAGGTAATGACCCCACGCTCGTAAACCTCCGCAAGGTATCCGTCGTCGGGCTTCCGACATAATCCGGAATGATCCGAGACAGAATTCGCGGCGTCACCTCCAAAGCCGTGACCGCCGTGGCATTCCTGTACATCGAATAGATGCAGAGCCTCCCCCACTGCGTCTCAATCGGCGTCAAATTGCATTTCATCATGGCGCCTTCGTCTTGCTCCGAGAGCGTCGACGTCGCCGGCGAGACCGAGTAAGACAGGGAGAAGCTGCGGCTATGCGACGACGACGTCGCAAGCTTAAACAGCCGAAACGCAGGCAAAGTGCGCACCAAGCAGTACAAGGACCGCAACATAATCACCGTCCGCTTATACACCACGGGCCTTTCCAACACATGATTCGCCTGCAAACCTGCCCGACCTAAGTCCTCCTCCAGAGACGCACCCCCTTCAACAGACACCCCCTTCAACACAGGCCCAAACCCTAACCAGGAGCCTTTCTTCGTCCGCTCGTAGTGCACCACCCATCGCTCCAACAGCGTCCGCGAAACCGAGGAAGCTCCCGCGTCGTCTTCATTCCACGACTCCGCCCTCAAATTCGTCACCCGCTGCGGCGAGGAGCTATACTTGTTGCTGAAACTCCGCTGTCGCTCTAAAGACGACGACGGAGGTTCCTGCTGTCCTCCCGATGGTTGGTGCAACCAGATGTCCACCACCATCGGCTCCTGGCACAACCCTCGCTTCCACGGCTCCACGCTCTCCGCGACATGGCTGGCGCTTTCCAACTCCAAATTGAACCACTTGTTGGTGGTGGCGCCACGGTGGTGCGCGTCAGCAGGCTCACTACTGAGCCCATGGTGCGGGATCCGGGACTCCAACACAACATGGAGCGCCTTGGCGTAATACTCCGCCACGATCTGCTCGATCTTCGCCTTCTCCGTCTGCGGAGGAGACCCGAACGGCGCCATCCCAAAAGCTTCACCAAATCCTCCGCAAGGGCCTTGTCACCATCGCCACGATCTCGTCGTGAATCCCGACAAGCTGGGCTAGGGCGGGATCGGGATCGGGATGCAGGGGTTAGGGTGAAAGGGCGAAGAAAGGGGAATCATGGCGAAGAAGAGGAGGAAGCTTATAACGATGCAATCTGCGAGGGGATGGGAAGAAAGGCGCAATCGAAGTTGGGAATGAGCGAGGGGTGAAAGAAAAGCAGAGTGCGTCGTCGGAGATGAAGTTTTGTAAAGGGAATTGGCAAGAGGGGGAAGCTTATGACTGGGGAGGGGGGGGTCCTGGGTGCGGGCATGGGGAGGCATTCTACGGCACTCTACCCAAGTCTTTCCTTTTGGGGCTTTTCTTCTTGGATGAGTAACCCAAATACAAGTCAAAAGTGAGGATGAGTTGAGTAACGAGGGCTTAACCATGGAAAGAGGAGCCCATGACCACTGATTTCAAGTCTCATTGTCCATCACTCTATTTGCTGCCATTCTGCAACTGGATATATGACTGAAAAAAATTATATTTATTTTTCAAGGGATGAAGTTATATGTCTGTTACAAGTTTTAAAAAATTCAATTTTTTGGGGGAAAATTTGAAATTATTATGAAATTTTAAGTAAAAAAATGAAGAAAATTCATGGAAAATACCAAATATATTAAAACAAATTGGAATTTTTAGTGTAGATGTATAGTATAGTGTAAAACATCATGAGTATAAACCAAAGTTACGGCATCACTCTAAAATTATAAAATCAAGAAATCATGGTTATAGGCCCAAAGTTCTTATTGCTATAAAATATTTATGAATTTTCCAAATTTTTGAATTGAAGTAGAAACTGAACTTGATAAGAATCATTTCACTAGTTGGACTCGAATTCAAAAAATATCGTTTTTATGGCTAAAATTCACATCAAGAGTAAATAGCAAGAAATGGACAAAATACACTACAAAGGAGATATGTGGATTAAGCATCTTCTTCTTTAGAAAGTCAATAATACTATACCGAGGAAGTTTGTAGTATTTTTTACTAAAAAATGTACTCTAGTAACTTCCCGAAAAAAGGATGGATGAAAAAAAGTTTTTTTTTTCCATCCTACAATCTCAAGTAAAGTCATGCAAAGGACATTTTGAGTCTTCAATAACATTTCAAGGTTAACTTGACTTTTGGATGGAGGTTTTGTCTTTTTTTGTTAGAGCCTCATGGGCTCTTTTTATTGTATGGTACTCAATTTTTAAAATTGGGTTCTTTTTTTTTACTAGCTTTTTAAGTTAAATATAAATCAAAGGCACTCATACTGGACTAACTAGGGTTAAACATGATTTTTTTTTGGTGGAAACTCGGGGCTTTCCTTTTTGGAAGGTCCTTTCATAGCATTCTACCAATTTTTTTAATTTTTAGGTTCATTTATTTTTCTTAACCTAAATACAAGTCTAATTGAGCATGACTTGAAGATTAGAATTGAACTTGATTTTATTGTGAGAGCTTTGGGGATTTCCTTGTAGATGGGTCATGGTATAGCTTAGGCTAGCTACTCACTTCTTTCATATTTTGGGTCCTTCTTACTCTTCGCGATGTCAAAATTTGCATGTGTATACATACTCTCTAAGGGCTTAACGATGACACCAAACATGCCTTTATTGGCCTAGTGGTTGTGAAAATCTTAATAGCTATTACAAAAACAAAAAAAATAAAACTCAAAATCTAATAGAATAGACTAGTGATTGAATGGAGGGCAACATTTCATGACTTTTATGATAATTGTAATATATTTCCTTCTTCAAAAAGGACTTCTACTATAACAAAAGAGTTAATGCTAACTTTTCAAAGTGAATTTTACAATTTTGATTAATACCATTTCTAAATCTCCTTCCCAAAAGATTGATTAAATAATAAAAGACTAGGATAATATGGAGTGTGTGTGTGTATTTTGATTGGATAAGATAAGTTAGTCATGCCATATGTTGATTGAAAGTTGATTTTGTAAAACTATTTAATAAAAAGTCAAAGGGGACCACATTTAAGTAATGTACTAGTGGTCAATTTTTTTTAAATAAATAATTTTACCAAAATTCCCCAAAATGTATATTTTAAAGGCACACACAAAATTATGAAATGGGGCTAGAATAAATCCATTGTATTATATATATATGTAAGCCATGCAAGTTTAGAAGTTCAAAAGATATGGGACAATGTACATATGGATGTGTATATTGATTCATATATGTATCCATATACAATATATGATTATCCATACATGCTTGTACATGTTTTTACTTGTATCTAAATATCTTTCTCTATATTTGAATTCTCATCCATATGCCACATGAACATTCTTTGCTTTTTATTTTCAATTATTTTAAGATGGTTTGGGTAGATGTTTTCTTGAGGTGTTTTCAAGGGGATAGTAAACAAAGATTGATTCATTGAGTTATTGATACTTCAATACTTCACAAACTAAAACCTTTTGTAAAATTGGGTATAGATTGTTCAATTTAGCACAAAATATCTAGGATTGATAGTTGCTACAAAATACTCTTTTACATAATTTTCTTCTAGTTTTTTTTGTCAACATTGATTTGTTGTACTATATTTCCATCAATAAGGTTAGGAGGAGACTGTGGCATATCCTTGGAAGTGAATACAGTAGACATGTTGAGACAAAGGTACATTTGTAAATTTATATTAAAGATGGGTAATGATGATGTCATTGTCTAATGTGCATGAGACAAACGTATACCAATAAACTTATCTATTACCACAAAGACATTGATGGATGATGGTGTTACTTTTGCTATCGATCTACATAAAGATATTATGAGCAATCTAGTGTACACACTTGTTCTTCATGTAAATTTATCCTCTTTAGTTGGTAGAACCATCTTCAAATAATTCTTTATTCCTATTGATTTTATAGTAAGAGTCATTTTATTTTTATTCTATTTATGCAATCTCCCTCAATATTTGTTTCATCTATATGAATTAGAGTATCATATCTTTTAAGAATTTTTCTTCCATAAAAATCCAAAAGAAAGTGTGAGAGGTTAAATATTACTATCTTTCTACAATATTTTTTGATGATTTTCTTCACTGAATGTTTCTAATAGAAAAATGAAATAAACTAAAGTGCAAATCTCATACTTATTTGAATATGATTACTACTAGGATTTTCAATGTTAAATTTTCATGAATATTATTATTTTTAAAATTGTTTTCAACTCTAGTGGTTATCATATTTAAATTATTAATTTGATCTTCTAATAGTCTTTTAGTTGCTATCTTGTAAGGAATTTTGGAGTGATTGCAATTTTTTTGTAATTTTAATATGAGTTTTATTACTTAATATCCCCAATGGCCAAAACACCCAAATTGCAACCACTCTAGACCATATCAAAGGGAATTAAAAGAAGAATAGAGGAAAACAACAAAAATTAATGTACCCATTAAAAAAATATCATACTATACATTTTTGACCTTTAGAAAGATGTGACCTAGGAGCCTACTTTGATCTTGAGTCGCCCTTCCAATTACATACATGTGTGGAAAATATTGAATTAGCTTCATTTGGTGTAATTAACTTTGAATCCCTCCAAGACGACAAAGCCATGATCCTTTAGGTGTCAAAGGATAGCCCTAGCCCTAAGGGACTTAGTTTTGAGATCATCTTCATGAGAGCATCTTCAATACTCAATTGTAGAACAACTTCTTAATATCATTTTCTTCATCTATAAGAGATGTATATATTGTGCTAAATTTTGGATTTCAAAATCAATAATTCAAATTTATGATTCTTGCATTTGAAAGTTTGTAAATAATTTTGAATAATAAATTTGAGGTTGTCCATGGTCTTGAAGAGGGTGGAAGTTCATCATTCATTGGCCATTTGAACAAGCATCATGATACCCATCAAGGCTTTTTTTTTGGCGAAATTTTGCCAAATCTGTCAGAATTTGACCAATGTGAATTTGTCCCTCCAAAATCTAGGATGTGCATTGAAGCTAATATAGGGGACACTAGTCCAAAAAAAAAGCCTTGATACCCATGTAAGAAAGAATACGAATTCAATTTTTATAGTGCCCAATATGTCATTTAACCCCTAAAGTTCCTTAATAATATCATTACCAAAAATTCTCAAAAACTGCCATTTCTAATACAAGTACCAAAATTTTAAAAAATATCATTTTTGGACACATGTAACCGTAGGATCTTGTTGCACTCTAGATTGAGAAGATGTGGAAAAATTTCAGAAGTTTTCATTGTGTAGATTGCAAGATATTAGCATTTGAAGTGACAAAATTTTTTTTTTTGCCCCTGTAAAAAACTGGGCAGCTGCACTTCACAAGCTCACATTTGTATGAAAAAATGTCCAAAATGGTGGTGCTTCTTTAGATTCACTATTCAAAGCAAGTTGGCTACATGCTTAAAAATTTTTAGATCATTTGGAATTGTGCAACCTATAGGAAAAACATAGTAAATAGAAAGATGTAGAGAATGATTCAAAATAATTAATGGAATTGAAAAATCCCAATCCCAATGGTTGAAATGTTGTAATAAACAATCTACACCTAATGTTTTTATTTTATTTTCCAAAAATACTGAAAATTGAGTTAAATAAAAGACTTCAAAGTTTATTTTAGAGTAGAGAATCCATACTCGCCCATGAACTAAAACATCTCATAACTTTTGACTCATTGATCAAAATGGAATGATTCAAAGCTTTCTATGTATATATAAATCTAGAAAATCAATTTCAAATCTTTATTTTTGAAAAAAGTGATTTTTTCAAATTTGCCCGAACTGCCTGAGTTGAGAAGCAAACTACATATTAGACCATAACTTTTGACTCATATTTCCAAATGTCTTGAAATTTAGTGCATATGAAAGATATTACTCGTCCATAGCTTCTATTAAAGTTTGGGCCCAAAACATGGAAATCTCTAGTCACTTGTACCTGCCCAAAATTTCTATGTTGCCAAAAATCGTACCTTGGTCCTTTAGGGGTTAAGGGTTAAATTGTTAAAGTGCTTTAAGAATTGGAGGTGTCACTGACACCAAGACATGGTACAACACAACTTCTTCAACCAATTTTGACCTAATTATGAGATTGCTGAACATCCATCTAGATTGGTAATATCATTCTAAATGTACCAAATACATAACATTCTTAACCCCTGAGAGCTCTTCAGTCCTTAATCTCAATGCACTCCATATTTTGTATACTAAATTTTTCAAGTTAAAAAAGTGTTTCCAAGTGATGCTTTGTCCATATGACTCCTCATTCAACCAAAATAATTTTTGGATATTTAAAAACTAAACTTTATTTATAACCGATGGTCAAACACAGGGAAATCATATATATACAAAGAATGTAATAAAGGATTAGGGCATTGACTTAGGAAGGATGTTTAAGTCCAAAATGGCCAAAGGATGACTCTCAAGGTTACTATAGAAATGAAGAATGAACCTATTGGTTCAAGAGATAAATCATTATTAGTTGACTACCTTGATGATAGGTGTTATAGGGTTAATCTTGAAAGGACAAGGCCTATCACTAAGGTATTTAATCAAAATTTTGGACCAATAGGTGCATTCTTTCTCTTTACAATATTAGTGAAATTGGAAAAACAAAGACATGTACACCAATGCATGTGACTAAGCGAGTGACTCCTACTTTTATAATAAAAGTGCTTTGAAAGAGTATACAGCTTAAGCCTCCAAATCTCTTGAAACTAAGGTAGAACAATATATTGTGGTTAGAAGACCCATAGTGGACACTTAGGAATGTCCCCATTATGGTTTTTTCTCCAATAAATGAGATTTGAGACACAATCAATGTCTTAGTTGATAGTAATGGAGTGATTACTATTGTAACCTCATTAGGAACTTCCAACTTTTCAGTTTAAATTCATTGTAGAAAGTGATTTTTAAAACCTTCTAAGGTAGGAGGCTCTTGAAGTGTGCACCTAAGGGAAAAGACGCCTCTCATGGGGAATCCATGGAGCCGACCATTTGGGAAATTTTATGGCTCAATATGAAGTAGGAAAACAATCAATAGCTAATTTTTCCGAATTTTTTGAGTGAAATTGAATTAATTATAGAATTTTAAAGTGAATATGCAGTAGGGCGCTAGTCCTGCTCATAGCATGCCTTTGAATTGAACAAATGCATCCCAAAAGTAAGTACAACGGTGCTTCCCATAGTTCATGGAAGTCTTTAAATTAAATTTCAGGCACTTCATTAACTGCAGGGTTTTTTTAAGCTAAATGAATGAATGCTTGGGCTACTTCAAGCTCTGCTCATGAGAAGAGCAAATGTGAAGACCTTAGAGTCCAAAAAATAAACACGGGTGTTGCCCTTTCTTGGTTGCGGAAAAGGTGACCCATGTCTAGAACCCTTTGGTATAGTTTATGCTTGCCTATATGGTCCATTGAAAATGACCCTTGGAAATTCGAGCCTCCTACCTTATATTAGAAAATCCTATGACTAATTTATGGATTCCATTTTTGGCGGTTTTCGGGTAGTCTAGAAACTTTTGGTCCATAATAGGCAAAACACTCCAAAAATTCATAACAAATTCATACTTTTATGAAAAAAATAGAGTTTCAATTGCTTTTGTTGTTTTTCACTATCATCTTTGTATGACAATTTAAAAAAAATTCAGCTATGGCATGAGGACAAACTCTCAATTATGACATGTAATGGGTTGTTTTACCTTATGTTGACTCAATCAACCATATTAGTGACAAAAAAAATTTACTAGTGTCTCCTACAAAATTAGTGTAATTAATTATTAAAAAATTCTTCAATTGTTGAAATTGATATGATGTAGTAATATAGTGTGACTAATTTCAACTTTCACTAATTCAAAATAGTGTAATTTTCATAAACTAGTGTTACAAGTACTTATAATAAGACAAATCAATGTACCTAGGTATCCATCTTTGTTTTATGATGCCCCTCAAACCCCTCTCAAACAAATCCCAAATCTTGGAGATGGAAGCATGGTTACATTTGAAGAGAACAAATACATCCCTTAGTGTACTCAAGGGGCTATTGGTGTGCCTACAAAAGCATAATTGAAGCTAAAACATTTGTTCCATTGCGCAAGGTGTCAATAACAAATGTTTGCTAATGGAAAGGTATTTAGGGGCCTAGTAACTCTTCTCTTGTTGAAGGCATACTAAAAAGAGGAAATGTATTGTTCAATTCATAGGAGTCTTCCGTGTCCTCTAAGTTGTCCAAGTGCAAGTCCTCCCAATCCTCCCATTCTTCCATTAGCCCCCATTCTATAGAGGTTAAGGGCCTTGTGAAAGATGTGTCTCCTTGAGTTGAGGGCCCAATAGAAGGTGCATTTCCAGATATAGAAGGCCCTATGGAAGGGTCATTCCTCGGCGAAATGGAGGCCTTGGTAGAAGGTGTGTTTGTGACTAAAGTGTTTAAATCTCTAGACAATGGAACAATTTCTATGACCCCTGAAGCCTCTAGATCTGAAGACTTCACATTGAAACTTGTATATGCTAGGTTTGCTTTTTCAAAAGCATCCACATCAATTGGACAATCTAGTGGATCTTGAAGATTTGTTGGAAATTGATGGTGAACTTCATTTCCTTGGACTTCAACATTATAGCCATATTCTCGTTGATTATCATCTATGTCAATTGGACGATCTAATGGGTCTTGAAGGTTTGCTTGAGATTGATGCTGAACTTCATGCCCTTGGACTTTAGTATTATAGCCATATCCTTGATGTTGAACTTCATGTCCTTGGACTTCAGTATTATAGCCATATCCTTGATGTTGAACTTCATGTCCTTGGACTTCAGTATTATAGCCATATCCTTGATATTGAACTTCATGTCCTTGGACTTCAGCATTATAGCTATATCCTTGATGATTATCACCCTGTGAATGATGAGAGGACATGGACATGGAATATAGACAATATTATTCCAAGTTTCAATAGTGTAAAGATGCATTTTAAAGAGCAACTTAGAAGAACACTTTAGTGATGACTTTAAGGAAAATTTGCAAATTATCACTTATAAGGTCTATGTACATTATTGTGTCTTTTTACCCAATTCCATTCAAATGAATGTGTCTTTTGTATTTAATTCAAAACCTAAGAGCTTTGAGGATCTCTTGTCCCTTAGTCCAAAAATAATAAAAGATCGTACATTCTTCTAGATTCTTGGGGTTGAAATGAATACAAATTGATGTCTTTTGGATTGGAATGGGGGTAGGGATTAGGGAAGGAATAAGGTGAGTCTACCTTACATTCTTTTTATTTTGTTGAATCTAAAAATTAATGCACAATATATTCACTATTCACCTATAGAATCTAAAACCAAATGTAAGAGTGATTCTTACACTAGTTATAGATTGAATTAGATTGAATATTATTGAATTTTGTCCAAAACATTATTGGTATAGAATTGTTTTACATCTACAAACTAATAATTTATTGAAATGCTTCTTAATAGGCAAAATGCTAAAAATTGACATTCTGTAAATGTTAAAGAACTAATATCATTAAAAAAATGGATTTAAGAAAATATCAAATTTTGGAGCTTGAAGATCATGTGCTAGGACAATTAGGAACTTAAATGATTTTCTAAATATGAATATTAATTTTAGAATCTACAATATTGATAATTTGTTGAAGGTGGCATTAATAGTGGTAGTTGGGAGACAAGTTGTGAGAATAATACTTACATTTGTTCTACAATATAGAGTTTGATGCACTTCATTGACTTGATTTATATTTCCATGATTCACACCATTTGTATCATATGACCAATTATTACTAGTTCTTTTTTGTTTAGTTCCCTAGAAGAATCACATAAGAAAAGTAGGTTAATTACATGATAATCATGGAAGAATCATATAAGCAACTCAAATTATAGACTTGTAGAGTATAAAAATAAAAATAAACTATCATTCTTCCAATTTCAACTATAAAAAGAATTGATTCTATTTTTTTTAATCTTAGAGTATTTGGAAGCTCAACTTTACCTTGAAGGAGTATTAGAATCAACTTAAAACTATTATTTTTGATCTATTTTGATATTTCATTAAGAAAAATATGTATATTGAAACTAATGTTAGATTGTAGATTTACCATTGATGAACTTGTGTTTCCTTGGTTGATTTGATATTGTAGCCTATTTGAGTTAATACTCCAATTAGGTTGGTGATGTACTCCATTATTTTGAAATGCGCCATAATGCACTCCAACATTTTGAGGTATGCTATGATGTGGTTTAACATTTTGAGGTATGCTACAATGATTTATTCCAACATGTTAAGGTAGACAATCATGACTTATTCCAACATTTTGAATTGTATCATGATAGCTTGGAAGTCCTTTAGTTGAATAGTTCATGTAGAATACTTCAAATAAATCTAAACAAAACATTTTTGTCTAATCATTCAAATGCTAATAAAAAAATGAATTCAAAATCTAATAACAATTTATTTTAAATTATTGATAATTCAATGAAATTGAAAAAATAGTTAAGAAAGATAGAAGAAAGTATGATTTTCAATTTTCAACTTTCAATTTTTTTATATCATCAAAGACTTTTACTTACTCTTGCTTTGGTGTTTTTTTGGCATGACAAGCTATTTCGATTTTCTTGGTCTCTAATTCTAGAACCTACAATCAATTTAATAAAAACTTTAATGATGTAAATTCGAATTGAAGTAATTTAATTCATCATTTCATATCCATAATTTTTTGTTCAATGCAAACAATACAAATTGTCATTGGTAATTTGAAATATAAAGACAATTGTAAGCTTATGAGATATCTTTTATCGTACCTTTTTGCACTCCAAAAGCCTAATCAAATACAATGTAAATAACAATCAATTCCCAAATAATATATAATTATTTGAATTAAGTTTACAAGTGAACATTTCAATAGAAGATCACATTACAATTAAATGTTTGCTATAATAAGCAAGCTCAAACTTAGAAAAATAATGATAAATTTTTTGTTTGTTTGACATTATTTTTTTATGAACACTTTAGAATTTAGATTCTAAAGTTCTAATTCATGTTGGAAATCCTTAACCCAAAATATCCCATTATTTTCTTAAAACATATAACTCACTATAATAATAGTCAATTCCTTTGTAAGTACTATTCCTACATTGGTTGTATAGTTCCCTTAAGTTATTTTTTGATATAAGTTTATTTTTGTAAAGTATCTAAGATTAAATTCATGGTGAAAACTAATTCAAAATTCTCCCAACTTTCTATCATAATTTCATTTACAATAATAAAATGAAAAATTTGATCAATTAATTTGGTCATCATGTTTGCTATGTTATTATTAGATCATAGTACACTAATTGGACAATTATTTAGCATATATCTTAATATAACAAAGAATTTAATATTATTCAAACTTTGAAAATTACTTTTCGAATATTATATTATTTTATAATATTATTTGAATAATAAATAATTAGAAATAGAATTAATATTATTATTTGTACAATATTTGATAATAATGTTTAATAGAAAGATCTCACCATAACAATTTTGTTCTAGATACTAAGACTTTTAATTTCTACAATACCATATACTAATACTATCCATCCTTTTGAAGACTTAATAATCATAATGAGTACTATAATAATATTACAAACCCTCAAATTTCATGAAAATTTATAAATTGGCTTCAAATAAATAAATCATTTCAATAGAATACTACAAGATATAAACCAAGGAATTAATTTCATAATTTCAATGTATTTGGCTTGATTTCAGTAATACCAACATGAATTTACCTGTTTGATTTTGTTTCTTTGTCTTTAGCGAAATACTGATTCCACACTTCTTCAATAGTCCTGTTGAAGGAAATAAATTGTTAGGCTCTAGTGCAAATCATACATTCATTTTATTCATACACTATCATCACCAAACATATAAAATGATTTGAATCACATTGACTTACTCGTTGTTTGTATAGGGGAATATCTCTTTGTTTTCATCAATAACGACAGCTGCGATTTGAACATCACACAAAATTGACAAATCATGAATTTTTTTCATTAATCCTACGAGTCTTTTTTTAAATGTGTTTCGTCTGTTTTGGTCATTTTTGAGACGTGCAACGGGAACAGCCTTTTTCCCCATTGAAACGTCCCAACAACAGAAAATTTTATACCTTCATCAAGTAGACCCACTATTAGAATAGAATACAAGACCAACTTTAGTTCATAATTGAATAATGAAAACAGACAATATTAGGAAATAAAAGATTTCTGCACGTAACGTATATTAGCATAGCCCACCACTATTCCAAGTGATACTTATCCAATACGAAGTACCAAGTGACTGAGACCAATAACAAAACAAAATTTCCAACAATATATCAGACACAACTAAAAAAAGATTTCAGGTCACTATAATTCCCTTTATACAAAAGAGACCGATTAAGTAAAAGGAAATTAAAAATCTCAGTTACACCTATTTAAAGAATTCAACTTAAAAGTGGTCTCCAAAACTACGACGGCAAATTTAGACAGAAGTAAAAGTTGAATGAACCACACCTAGGGCAAGCACCCGGAAGAATGGAACATGAGAACTCTGTTGAGAGCAATAGCGTACACCGACCTAAGCGCTGAAACTGCTCGAAAGTACCAGAAAGCTCAAATTTCAAATTCAATCTCTATTCACTCGTTTCACCAAGAAACAAGGACCAATCCATCACCCTAAGGTTGCAAACTAGCACATTGACTAGCGCCAATTATTTCGTTAAATCATACTTAAACAAAATTAAGCTTACATAGGTCAATAAAAACTGTTAATCACACAGCCAAGTCACTCCACTACCGAAGTGCTTTACATATAAATGAATGGAACATATCTGCCCATTGATTTCATTCTTTCAAAGAAATTGTACCAAAGGTGCTGCCACTATACAAAATTATCGACTCCCTCCTTCAGGATCCCTGCGCAGAGATTTCATGGCACGTCTCTGATCTGACCCTTTACAACAAAGCTCGATAAAAGACCCTCTACGCACACCAAAATCGCAGCTCCGAACAACTTTGTGTCCAAATGTTGCTCAAGCAACTGTGCTCTACGCCAGCAAAGGCCACAAAGAACCAAGCATCCATTGGGAGTTCCCATCCTCCGAAGCTGACGGTCCCCAACTCATCCAAACAGGACGCTTCAAAAGACCACATGACAGGATCTTCAACTACCTTTCCGAGGAGTAAAAGCAATAAATGGATGGCTGTACACAAAGTCGACCTGTTCCCGACTTAACCTTCGGACTTGCCGATTCGAGGGTAACTATCGCGCGAGCTGGGAACTTCAACAGCACCATCGCAAACAGGGAGTTCTCCAACTGGGCTTACAGCGCATCAAAATACGCAACATAGAGACAAGAGGCGGCCAAGCACAGCTCAAAGCCCTCACTCAGCCCTGGTTACGGATGCAGCGCCACAAACAGAGCCCTCAAAACATTTGCGCACCGCTCAACACGGACCTTGTTCCAACCCTGACCAAGTGAAGCCCTGCAGCACAGTCTGAGGACCTCTCAGAAGAAGGCAAACACACACGCAGATGCACGCGACGCCCATAATGCTCACCCAAAAAGGCCGGAAGACGGCACCCTTCACGCCACAGGCGTCACGAGGCAGGCGGGTAAAATCCTGTTCCCTACAATCCTGGGATTCCCAGGCCCTCACATCTTCAGGACCCAACCGCGAAGGAGTTCCCCAAACGGGAAGCTCCACTTTCACAATGGAACCGCCTTTCAGATGTCCGTTCCAACCAGGTGCTATATCTATTACAGTGCTGCCCGGGATCACCAAACGGGAAAGCTTGGCTCTCACAACTTGGATAGACTTCACATTGCCTCCTGCTAACGCAAGGCTCAGCGGGGTCTCTCCAAAGTCATCCTGCTTGTGCAGCCAAGCATGCAAGCCCATCTACAAAACACAACATGGCAGGAGAAATGATCAAGCGCTAAATAATACAACACCGAACATCGCAGACACAAAAAGGAAACCACTGAGACACCTACAGCGAATTACATCGCCACCTCCATCGAAAAAGAAACATTGCCACGCTTAAAACACACAAAACAAAAAAGATGATGGGGCAACACACTCTCACGAACGCTCACCTGACAAGGACCGCTCGTCAAAGCGTCAACCAATTCTTCTCCATCTTGCAAACTGGCCGCAAGGTGCAGGGGGCTCAGCCCTCCAGCTCCTCGCATGTCGGGTTTGAATATTGCGCCCCACTGCACCTTGAAATCAAGCTTCCGCTTAAAGCTTTCCAAGTCAGGATCGTTGATTCCAGCCAGGAAAGAAGGGGCATAGCCAAGTAAAAGCTCCACCATAGCTCGGTTCTTGTTCCGGACGGCTCGGTGAAGTAAACTGGCTCCTTCTTCGCACATGGCAGACAACTCCGAAAAGGTCTCCCCCCAGTCCTCACCCTCAAATGCAATGTCCAAAATCTTACCCACTACAGCGCACCAGTTGCGCTCAACGGAATAAACCAGAAGTTGCTTAAACCTTGTAGAGGGCACCTGGACAAAGCAGAGGCCAGGCGACGACTCAGTGAGAGAGCGATTGGAACATACTTCCACAAAGACAGACTCACGAAAGTAGATACACAAATCACTCGAAAACATAAGCACCGAAAACATGCCATCGAAACACCATCTGAGATCGCACGAGCGCAAAACCCAGTAGAACAAAAACAAAGGGAATGATTGGGTACCGGCACTACTCGGGAAGAACTCAGGGATCGGAAATAACTTCTTTGAAAGAACCATCCCAGCTCCTGCAAAAAGCGTGTAACATCCTCCTCCTCGGCAAGCCGCGCCAATTCACTGCAATACAGCACAACGGATGCATCCAAACCCTGGCCCGCAGCGACACGGCCACCGATCCACGCAGCCCTCTCAATCTCAAGTTCAAGGGTCCGAATCTCGGACGACACGGCCCCATCTGCAACGATCACTGGCCTCCAGTTCCCCTCCAGCGTCTCGTGCTCCACCTACACGACATCAAGTGCTCAAACAATTAACGATACTGGACGGTCACCACCACAAAACATATCTCACCATACACACCCAACAACAACACAACGGACATGAGATATTCGAATAAGATACAAAAACAGAAGGCAACAAGGCACACAGCTCCAACCAACTACTCGGAGTAAGCATCCACGGCAGAACAGCATGTCCAACACAGGAAAACAAGCAAACAACCTCAGCACTTTCCATCGAGGCCAAAGAAATTCGAGACCATACCTCGATAAAACATCGACCGAAACCTCCACCTGCCAGGGTGGATGGAAACGCGCTGCGGTCGAGATTGAACACAGCCCGAGTCCTCACGAGACTTCTGCTCACGTCCCCAGGGACAGGGCGTCCAACAGACAACTCCGTCACACCATCATCCCAGACCCCAAAGGAATCAGCATCTTCACATGACTCGCTGTCCAGGGATGAAGAGTCGTCCTCCTCAGGCACCGCAGAAACGGTACTAACAAATAATGGCGTGACAGATTGAGGTTCCTCCACACCTGAGGAGGATGCAACAACTCCAGAGTTCAGGGAATTCGACTCTTCAACTTCACATGAGACGCCATGCGGGACCAAAGTGTTGGCTGTATCCTCTGTATCATCTGCAGCTCCAGCGTCGTCCACAGAAGCCACAGACTCGTCCTCGAAATCCAAATGTTCAGCAGCCTCCTCTGAAGAATACCTCCCCTTGAATGCACAGAGTAACCTGCAATGAACAACAACATCGACGGCCAGGAGTTACAAAACAACCAAGTTAAGCAATCAATCTCTGGCTTCCCAGACGAATCCCCTCGAAGAGAGCTCAACCGACAAGAAGAAAACAAAAGACCAAGTCCTCAATCACAACGAGTCCAAGATCTCGTCACGTGGAAAACAATCGAAGGGCCAAAACCGAACTTGAACCTCACGAGTATGGAAACCAAAACCAGGGGATGCTTCTCACCGATTGCTGAGATTGAGGCCATTCACAATTAAACGACTCTCTTCACCAGCCACAACAGCAAGCGGTCTTACAGACAATAAGTAAGGACTCCCAAAGAGATTCGATGTCCTGCAATCAACGATCTCACCTACAAATACACAAAGAGAACATCAATCCGCAATCCACAATCCACATAACAAAATAAACGATGTACGGCAATCCAGGGTAAAAGCAGCTCAGAAACTCTTCATCCAGTGATAGAAATCAATGATGCACTCTGCTGCAATAAAACACAAAGAAAACGCGAATGAACTCCACACACGCTCACCATCAACAACGAAAACGGACTGCCGACCAACTTGCACCAGAATGCGTCCCGTACACCAAAACTTGGAACAGCCCAGGCTCAAGAGTCGCTTGACACTTCCAGAGAGGTCGCCAATCAACTGGAAACGAAAAGACATCGAGTTAACCGTCCCGCTCAACCCCAGAATGCCCAAGTATCCGGAAAATCAAACCAAACACAAAGACAGCGGGAATGCAGATGGAAGAAATTAAAACAATCGGGCTCACTGCAAAGAAACCAGGGCCTTCAAAGCAAGCTCTCGAAAAAAGTGATGTCGGACAACACAAAATATTCACCTCAGCCCATGCACATGAAGGCATGGATAAAAACAGCGTGAGAATGATGCAGCCGGGTCTAATGAAGCCCTCCATGTCCGACGGTCGGTGGGAGAGCCACTCGTCAATCTGAAAAAAGAAAGGTTAACAACGACAGACACGGTCAGGCAATCTCCTTCACAGCTGTTTACATCAAACACAGCACCCCGGAAATAACACTCCACAAACTCGAAATTCCAACAACCAGTTCTTCAAACCGCCTGATCAAATGGTGAAAGAAAATGAAGTACAAATGGTGGTAAAACGGGACAAACAGCACCTGACTCCGGAGATTCTCAGGAAACTGCCCGGGATGTTTGTCAAAGAGCTTGAAAGAGATGCGACTATTCTGCGAACACGCACACGAAGGATAAAATCATTAGATTTCACTGCACGCAATATCGAGCAGCTCCAAACACCAGGTCCGGATTCGAACAAAACACCAAGCCGTGCTCATTGCCTTCCGTACCTACCGTAAGCTACAGACATGTCGACCAGCATGCATACCTCCAAGTCAATAGGCGGGGTGCCAGGCGATTGTTGACCTGAGCCGGAACCCGAGCCAGAACCCAACCCAGAACCCGATCCGGAACCGGTTTCAGAAGCGACACTAACCTGCTCGGACGGAGGTCGCTGCAGGTCTATTGACGGGCGTTGCAAAGGAGCCTGAGCCTGCGTGGAATCCAACAATGACCGCTGATGGGATGGCGAAACTCCGTTCTCGGATGGCTGCCGCTGTTTGCCAATTGGACGGGGACCACTGGAATCGTTTCCAGAATTCCTATCCAGACGCTGCTGGAGGAAGTTTCTTGTATCCATCGGAGCCTGATCAGGAACGACTCTCTGCACCGACGGTTGGGCGGGAGCGAAACCGTTCGCTGAAGGATTATTGCCCTGACCCGCTGATGGGGCAGCAATGCTCTGCTGCATAGACAGAGCCACGCTTGCCAGCAACTGGGCGGGATCTATGCCTCCAGATACTCTCAATGAGGATGGCAACGACAAGCCAGCTGACGAAACTTGGGGAACTGCGTGACTGCCCGATGCTTCTGGATGCGATGACGGATAGGGCAAAGGACCACCGTTCACATTGCCGTTCAATCCTGCACAATTGAATATATTCCCTTGGGCAAGCAGAGCAGCCTGCTTCAGATTATTCTGCAGGAGCATCGTAATAGCATCTTGGGGTTGAAGTGAAACCGGAAAATGGCCGTTCAGCTGGGAAGCTAGCAGGTTGGGATCGATTTGCGGAATACCGAGATCCGGATTGCGTGTCAGCTGACTCCACGAAGGGGCACTTCGAAGCAGTCCCTCCAATGCACTACTAGGCACGCTTCCTGCTTGCCGCAGACATTGCAAAAGCAGATCTTGTTCGCTGGCAGCAGCACTGGCTCGCTCCAGAGGCCCTGTCCAAATCAGCGATCCAGTGAGAAACGATGGAAAGCATGCGTATAATTCCTAATTGTACAGGGCTGCATTGCCCATCTGCATCATAGGACTTGGCTACACCTAAGTCGAACGGTTCCTTCGGTAAACGTTGTTACAAGTACATGACAACAGCGTAAATGGACAGATATACTTCGGTCATAGAAGCACAGCCTACTTACCTTTCAGTTGAGATAGAACACCCAACAGAGTTATCAGATCCGAATTTTTCACGCCCGACTGGTCCTCCACTCGAGCTGCCGGTGCGTCGGGCTGAGTTTTTCGACGACGCTTATTATGCCCTGCCAAACGTCTTCGGCAGCTGCGTCTGCCTTCATCAAATTGCTCCAAAGGGTGAAATCTACTGCACTGCTGGCAGAACCGCTGCATCTCCCGAGATACGACAGCTGTCGTGGATTTCGAGTGCATCTCACAGACCTTGTGACGCCTATAATAATCCTTAGCTCTAATAAGGTCTGCAGTGCATCCATCCACTTGACAGGAAGGAACGTGAGATTGGGGGGAAGGGGAACGAGCACGCTTCCCAGCCTTATTGTCCTCGACATAGGCATAAGAACTCCCTCCCAGCTTCAAACTGAGAGTGCCATCATCCTCAGGTGATTCATCGTCCCTACTGTAAGGATTCCGCTCGTTCGAAGGAGGAGATGGTGCGTTTCGTCCAACAAAAGTTTGATTCGGTAACTCGGGCTTGTTTTCATCAATTGGAATCACTTCCTGGTTGGCTTCTTGGTTGCTGGTTTCCAGCTGAAGGTCTAAATCTGTACCCCTTCCATGGCGTCCATTGTGAGCACTAGAATGATCCCTGGAAGAGTCGGCTTCTGCAGCTCTGCTAACTCGCTCAGGTCGGAGTGAGCCGCTATCGAAACGCCATGAGCTCGCGTTCCACTCATCTCTTTGCAACTCTCTCTCCCCGTGACTTGAGGGAGTGCGGCTACTCCAATGTGTTCCAGTTTGTCTGCTCGAGTAAGTCGAGTCGGTAGCAGAGAGGCCCCTCCCATTGGTAAACGACTGCTTCCCTCCTCCTGCAACATATTTCAACTCAGTCATAAGTGAAAATGGATACTCATCTTCGGAATGTGGAGCTCTTCTTTAGGATTATTTTATTTTTGAGTGCTCAGTGCTTTCAAAAGCCATATTTCATTCATATGGTATCCAGACAATGCATATGTTGGTGCTGGAGGATCCCCTTTCAATAGAATGGCGGACCTACTGAGGGCCACTCTCTTAGCGAAAGAGTACGGCACCAGCACGGCAGCTGGCAGAAAATAGAAATACATACCTTCAGGGAAGAACTGGTTCAGTTGTATGAAGGGAGTACTCTCCACCCTCATCTGCCCCAAATCACGCTCCATTGAGAACCTCAGAAGGAGCGAATACCACACAGAATCCGAAAGCCACCAAAACCTTCGAAAATGGCACGCATACTCTTCCCTGTTGCAAATACAGATAATATACCCCTCCAACAACCAGTATCAAAAGTGGCGCTATACTCTCCCCTAGCACATCAACGCACTTCACAGAAATTCGCCGGAAAGAGAAATCACCACCCCGGTTCCTTCAGCTTCAACCCTGTACACCGAAACAGGCTACGCGTGCACATGGAACCGCAACATGTTATCCAAAGTGCTCCTCAGCACCCGCCGTCGCCACTCGCGCGAGGTTCAAAATACGGTAAACACTTCTCATATATCCTCAAACGAACCTCCGCAACTCAAACCCTTGCCAGTCCCCAAGATCCGGCCGGGGAACTCCCCTCCAGATACCCTAACCATTCCGTACACGCGCTTCCAGAGCCCGTCGCGGCCACATCCAGCGCCACGTTAACCGGAACTTCCCAAAACCATTAACGCCCCCACTCTCCACCCCCACGAGGTCTCCGATGCATTCCTTGCGAAAACCATCCCCGCCTTCTTGTGCCACAACTAAAATCGACACGCCCTGACAAGCTTTCCCTTCACAATATTCTTCACGACAGTCAAGCTTCCGAACTCCTTCTCTCCCGAAATCCAAGCTGCTCCGTCGGTGGCATCATCGTGGTCGTGGCGTCGCCGGCTGGCTGGGCGTCATGCAAATTTTGCGAATTTCAGCCTTGGCCGGGACCCGGGAGTGAATGCACAGCTTCGAGACGGGGGTCCCAAACTCCCAATAGTCGCAAATGCGTGGGAGGGGGCCACGGACTTCGCGGCCTCGGGGTCTGTGGGTCAGCAGTACCCAGCGATCGGAGGGCCGCCGGATCTTTACATTCCATTTTGTACCGTCGATTCTTCTCGGGAACCTGTTGGGAACTTCCTGTTGGAACTCTGGGGAACTCCTGGGGAACGCTGGTAGGTGGGTCCCACACTTATTCCGCGTGGCGCTGAGCACTGGCCGAGGCAGAGACAAGGCCCTGTCCAGCTGAGTGAGCAGCCCTGGCCCAATTAAGCTTAATCCACCGCGCGCTCGGAAGCTGCAGCCCTGAAGAAACCACCTATCCATGCAACACCTTGCAGATCCTTGGAAGGTCCTGTACAGTAAGCTTTAGTACAGTAGCACTCGAAGCTAAGCTCCGTCCGACGCCGGCCTCCATGGACTTTTGCGAAAGCCGAACGGGTTCTCCGAAATCATTCGGATGGACGGGAGAATCTCTTAGCCAAGTGGCTTGGACTGATGCCGCTCACTCGGTTTAATTCCTTTAGGATCCCGGATGATTTCGAGATGGTTTCGCACTGCAAGTGGGAGTATTGAAAACTAGAAAATTGGGGGCAAAGTGGCAAACAATTTTTAGAAGAACAAATGAAAATTTTATGTCTCAAAATAGGGAATCCTTCCCTAGGAGACCAAGGATATATCTAGGTGCATTGAACATGATACAAGGCATTGCACAAGGAGTTTCAAGGTTTAGGATGTTGTTTAGGGTATGTATATCTAAATGTCGTGTGGAGCGGGGTTAGCCGACTCATAGCAGTTGAGATATGTCCGATGACGGAAGGACGAGATAGAGATTTTTTCTTGGATTCTAAATCAATTACTTGTTCCACTAAGAAAACTAATTTGCTAAGAAAATCATGGAGTTTTTCATATGTTGTTGAAGTGAGGGGATTCAGAAGCAAACGCAAGGCATTCACCAAAAGATTGTGACATTATTGTAGGTAGTGGGGGTTTAGGCTAATCTTCATATGGAAAAGATGCAATGAAGAAGAAGAATGTAGTGTGGAAGTATGGAAAGAGTAAGTTGTTTGGTTCCCGCAACGTTAATGAATCATAGAAGGAGAGGCGTTGCATTGTGATAGCAAATTTTTGTGATCCAATTCTATTCATGGCAGGTTTGGTGAATAGTGCAATTGACAAAGTTAAAAGCAATCTTGGGGTCTAGGGCATGCTATAGTGGTGGTTTCATGCACAAGGCGTATTGGAGACAAGATCGCCAATGATACATGTGGTACAAGTATGCATGTGGCCAGGTTGCTCGATTGGTGTGAGCGACATCAATTTCCATCTTTCCTGACATACATTCTACAAGAGGAAATCTATCCAAGTCCTCCACTCTATGATGAAAAAGCTTGCATGGGCACAACCATGCAAGGACAAACAAACCCACGATGTACAATTTGCCAACCCAAGTAAGTCCATTCATTTCTCGTTCAATCCTCCATAAACTTCAAACTCCAATTGCATTGCATTTGTATAAATCATTGAGAATGACATGTTTAGGGTGTTGTATGTAAGTGATTGCAATGTCATCCTTTTTCACCTATGTATAAGTGATTCATTGTTTATATATGAGGACCCATGGTAGTCTTTGTGTTGACATTTGTAAAATAAGAGCTACTGGCTTTGTATGATATTAGATATGTACATGGTGTTTTGAAATGCAAATATTAATAATAATTATGCTAAACCTATTCAACTCTGATAGTAGTGTATTTACAAGTTAGCTTTGCCAAGAATTACAATTTGAAGCATAGCCTGTGTTTAAAATTCATTAATTGAATGTTATGAACCTTTTTGAAGTTTTAGGGTAGAGATCCCAACTTCTCTTATTGAAAATGTTGATGCTGAAAATTTAAAATTCAAAGCCTTCCAAGTTTTGAACATAACAAACTAGTCTACAATCTCATTTATAAGAGCATATAAACTAAATTCATTTCACACAGGGTTCACCTTAAATTCGGTCGATTGAAAGTTTGCCTGAAGATGATATATTGAGTTAGCTTAATTCCAAGAATGACATCTTTTTTTACACCGAAGGTAGTAGTAGTTGTTGGAGTCATCAATGAGATATTAAGGAATCTCTCTATGAAAATGCCAAGGTTCTGTGCTAATAGAACTTCATGAATCAAAATTCTTAATAGAATTGTCAATTGATGACATTGTTAAATGTAATCAAATTAGGTATAATATGATTAGCTATTATATGAAATTAGGTATTTCTCTCTAATCAAAGTCACATTATGGAAATGTAAGCTATAAGATAACGTAATGGATAGTAAAGACAAAAATATGGCCTCATTGGCTCATACAATGAGCTATTTGACCCAAAATGTTGACTATTAAGAGAGTGTACCCGTGATAAAAGTTATGAAGCCTACTTGAAAATCTAGGGTAAAGAAGGTAATATTCAAGTTGGGTTTCAATGTACATGAAGTTCTTTGTTCTTGCTTCGTTTGACCTTATTGTTCTCCTCTGTATATGGAACAAAATTCTTTTCTTGGATGTAGGTATTTTAGGGGTGGAGACTTGCCTTCCATAGTGGATGCTACTAGCCCATGTTAGATCACGATAAAAAACCGAAGTTTTTTTTTACATCTGAAAAAACATAAAAGGGCATTCAATCTGACAAGGAAGAAATTAGCGTTAATGTCACCTAAAATTTGTTTTAATGGATGGGCCAAAATGTAGTAAAATCTAGAAAAACATGCCTAATTTGAATTTGTTTTTATTTCTAACATCACTAAAAATATGGTCTTCCAAGCTCCCTACAATGTGGCACATGAACACCACATAAGTGCCATGTGGGCGAGGAGAGGCACATGGGAATCTTTTTCATCTAGACCATCTATAATGTGGCACCTAACATGCCACTTGACATAGCACTTGATGTGGTGGTGGAAAAAGTAATGTGATAACCAATGATGATGATGTGGCATGCCTAGTCAATGCACTTTATCTTGTGTGAAAATTTAAATGTTGTTTTTTCAAATGTCAAATTAGACATTTGGATGTTTTTTGAGACATCAACACTGCATACTATACATATAAGGCAAGATCAACAAAAAATAATTATATAAAATAAAATACAAATTAAAATGAACAAACAAAATTCTTGAATTCAACAATAACTAATGAAAACTTACCATCTACCATCAAGAGAATTTTTTATGGCAAAATGAAAGAATTTTCTCATCAACAGTTAGCAAAATGAAGGGTAGAGAGGCCATATTTATGTTCATTATCTATCCATAGTGAGACAAAATATATGGGATAACTAGAATATGAGAACTTGACTATTATATATTTAGTTGTTGTTTCGAATATTTGGATGTTGTTTCAGACATTTTACATTAAATACAATTCTTGCTTTACAAATCCCATACAGATTGTTTTATTTCCTATCCCCTACTTGTATAAAGACTATCTCTTTTCATTCATGGTGCACATCCATCCATTTCCCTCTTTTGGCAAAACATGCCATGTCGCTACCTCTCCCCTAAATTTTTTACAATGGTCAACATTTTACCATAAACTATAATAATTTTTATTGACTTACCTAGGGTCAAAATGGGTCTATTTGTTGATGTGGCAATCTATATTTTTTTGGATGTTCCACAAAATATCAATATGTTTTTAGTCATGTTAAATAAAACATCAACGTCAATGATAACATCAATTAAGTTCTATAGTAACATGTCAATGATTACCATAAAAAACACAAAAATCTACCTTATCATGCTAGTTGCCCTTAAACATCTTCATGTTTTATTAGACATTGTGTGTTGGTAGTCAAACATAGCCAAAAATGTGGATTTCTTATAATAGATCCAATAATATTGAACCACCTCCAAAAAAAGCTAGGGTTCTCAAAGCAACACCAAAGAAAGGCCCTTGGACCCTAGAAAGAAGCAAAATAGAAATGGAAGGAGTGGGAATTAACAACTATATACGAAAGCCTTAGAAGCCTTGACAAAAGAAATTAACAACACCATTGGAGGTAGATATTTAGTGCACAGTTTGAGTGCAAACCCTCTATAAATCACTGCATATTTTCAACACTAATTCTTCATGAATCACAATAAAAAAATAGGTCAACTTTGTAGAAAAGAGAAACACATTACACTAGTTCAATTGCCCCCTACAAATTAAAACTAGAGAAAGATTATGCAAATGAAAAAACACCATGTACAATGAAGTTTTGTTGTAGGATTTAGGATTGAGGGTTGCTATTATGTGAGTATAGGAGTGTGAGCCCATGAGTCTAGAATATTATACACCTATATTATAGGTGTATATTCTATAGAAACGGTTTATGATTATAGGGCATATAGGTTATAAATATCCATAATATAGGTGTTTATGACACATACACCTTCTATAGTGTGTGGTATCTGTATTATAAGTACCTATAATGTAGGCTCAATGCTTACAAGCTCGCATTCTTGGGCTCACATACTAGCACTGTTAATTTAGGGTTGAACCACTAGGTGTAATTGTTGCACATTCAATTTGTAGTACAAACCTAGAAGCCAATATTCTTCATTGAAGTAAACATTCAAAATCAAATTAATATTAGTAACAAAAGTTGTTTGAATAAAAATAATAGAAAAAAATGCAATCTAAAACTCGTATTTTAGAGTTGGTACCTATTATACAATCATGAATCTTGTGCAATATGATGTATCTCAATTAATGGTGCTAGTATGTGAGCCCAAGAATGCAAGCTTGTGAGCATTGAGCCTACATTATAGGTACCTATAATATAGATATCCCGCACTATAGAAGGTGTATGTATCATACATACCTATAATATGGGTATTTGTAATATATATATCCTATAACCATAGATGGTTCTATAGTATATACACCTATAACATAGGTATGAAGTATTCTAGGCTCATGGGCTCACACTCCTATGCTCATATAATAGCAACCCTCTATCTCAGTTTTAGGCAAAATTTTAAAATTATGATTCATGTACAATATGTTGTAATTTAGTTTTAGCAAACAATTCAAAGTGAAAAATGGACTAAACAAATAAAATAAAATCCCTTGCCTATGTGCAAACTCATCAAAAATATAAAAAATGTGAGGAAGGACACCTAAAAATGACAGTTAGCAAAACAAGTAAGTTTAGAACACTAACTCTCTCTTTTCAATCATTGCACCTTCATCTACAAAAATCCAAGGATTGGCCCAATTTTTCATCCTATCCAAATTTGATCCAATGGTACATACAATTTATATTAAATACAATATATAGGATCCAAATCTTCAACTCCTAAATTATATGTACAAAATTTTCATAGCCCAAATTTATAGGCTATTGACATTATTTTTAATGGATTGTCTACTTTGAATGTTCTCTGATTTATTTGTAAATCCTCTACATATTTTATCTCAAACAAATAAAATCCTATTTGTATTATGCCACAAATCATTTTAAAAATGCACTAAGTGTCCCACCCAAATTAATTTCAAGCCATTCAAGATTTGTTGTTGTAGTTCTAAATATGTTAGGATGTTTGAAATAGCAAGTACTTGCCATAGAATCTTAAAAAATCTCAAATATGTTGTGAGTATTGCTTGAAAATGATGAAGGCAATATGACATATTGACCAGGATTTCAAAGGTCTATTTCTTCATTGGCAACTTCTCCAATTGTATCACCAAGTCCTCGATACACATCTATTCTTAGTGTACCTTGATTTGTTGGTATTCATTGCAAGTGTGCTTACTATATGACTACCCATGCATCAACAACAAACTTGTGGAATAATTTTCTTGTGTATAGTATTGTAAAAAATTCATTATTTTGTGGAAATAATTTATATGTGAAAAATTTCATTTGAGTGACATATGATTGCCATACTCGTATATGAGGGATGTTTGGGTGCCAACCAAGTTCTCTATAAAGAAATTACAACACATAATGCAACATAGATATGTAGGATGACATTCACTCATGCTTTGAAGCACTCTCCCACATAAACATATGACAATGTCATTGGGGTGCATTTAAAATATCGCCATCTCCAGGAAAAATGAAAGCTATATCTAATCAGTTTGAAGAAAATTATAACGTCCAGTCTGCTTACCATGCTCAAAATGAGGATTGTTACTTTGTCGGGGAAACAAAATTTGAATTGCTATCACGGTTGTACAAGTGTGCTAAATATTTCATCCATTCCGTAGGGGGGGCAAGGACTGAAGCCATTCTGCACAATCTCAGGGCTCATCAAAGTTCGCGCACTCCCTGTTTTTTTTCCGAAGTTGCTGCTAGAGACGACGAAGAGGGAAAATCCTGGCTATGGCGGACCTCGCTCGAGAAGCAACAGCGGCCAGCGAAGGGGACGAAGGTGAGGAGAGCGAGCTTGAGCAACAACGAGAAGGAGCGCAGATGAAGGAAGCATTCGCAGGAGTTCGAAGCAGTTTCTCTCCAATATCTGCATCTAGCGCTCCTCTAGCGCCTGTTCCATCCCTCTTTCCTATCTCAGGAAATGTGAGTAATCTCTGTGCTTTGAGCTTTGTTGCAAAATTTTGTATCCAAATTTCAGGTCGTGGACCCGAAGATTAAAGTATACGAATGCATTTGTAAAAATCTGTCTGATATTTCGAGGTATTTGGAAATCCTGAGAATTTCGAAGAAAGCGAGTCGCAACCCTAGGATGCGCCTCTTATTGAGCGAATGATCGGAAATCGGTCAATGGAGCCAAGAACGATTCGCTGTTTTTATCTTGATCGCTAATTGCCCTCGAGTTCATCATCTGCCTCTATCGCTCCAGCGCCTGTGTCGTTGGTCTTTCCTAGCTCGCGAAATGTGATTAATTCCTGTGTTTTTCGCTTTACTGCAAACTTTTGTTTCCAAAATTTAGGTCACGGTCCTGGTGATCAAGGTACCGATGCATTTGTCAATTAATGAAGCAATTCAAGTAATTTGGAAGTCCTGCTGAATAATTGTCATCGATTGAATGCGGAAATTTCGAAGATAGTCAGGGGATGTGCATTTTATTGAGAAGATGATCGGAAATCGGGCAACGGAGCTAAGAACGATTTGCAACTTTTGAAATCGTTAACTGTTCTCGAATTTGTTCAAGTATCGTACTTTTCGAATTTTCATGAGTGCGAAAGAAGGCCAGAGCTTTTGAACATATTTTACTGACTAGCTACTGAAGCGGCATATGATTTTTGGTCTTCGACTCTCACCTTTCAGTTTTGTTCCAAACAGGCACCATATAGCACACACTCATGGTTGTCGAATTCGAGTTTCTCTGAGAATCTACTACCTCCTCCCTCGAGTTTCCCAGCTAGCAAAGTCATCGAGCTGTCTGGAAAGGATGTCGTGGACGAAATTGAGAAGAGGGGTAAAGGAACAGAGGGGAAGAGGGAGAGAGTCAGGGTTGAACCTGAGCCTGAGACGGCCAGCTCCACCCCAGATTCAGACTTCAGTGAAGGAGAAAGTTCACGACACAAGAGGCGGAAGGAAAAGCGACATAGAAAGCGCAAGAAGGAAGAGAAAGAGGAGGAGCGAAAGAGATGGAAGAAACGGAAACAAACAGGGGATGAGTTACAGATCGGTTCCCTCGAAGCTCAATCGGCTGACAGAAAGGCTGGCGTGAAAGCCTGGGCTGATGGAAAAGAAAATATGCCGAAAGAATACTATGTGGATACCCGGGGAGACCGTGACAACTTGGCCTTTGGCTCGCTCTACAGGTCCGCTAAGCAGTCGACTTCGTCCTTTGTCGTCAAGATCAGGGGTTTAGAAAGTCTGCTTTGTTTGTACCTAAAGCAAGTAGTCATGATGAGCAAGGGGGAGCATTTTAGATCAAATTGCCGACGACATTCAGAAAATTCATATGACTCAAAAGAATGACATTTATCCTTCTGTTTGCTGGAGGTCAGGATGGATGTTGCTAGGTTTTTTCGGCAGCAGAGTGATGGAGATGTGAGGGAGAGCCTAAAGAAAAGAAACGCAACACATTTGGATGTAGAGCCTGATGGAGATGGGCCAGACAATAAAGCATATCGTTATTGGTCTGGTGAAGCTATTTCACGCGAGACGAGGCGAGATTTCCGGCGTTTTCGAATACGTCCCTTAAGTCCTTCCGCTTCTGCGCTAGTCAATATTCAGAACCTGGACACATTCATTCCACTTGAGTCGAAGAAAATCAAGAAGGTAACAGGCAATCTGCTCTTATCGAGTTATCTATTGGAAAGTCATTTTTTCCATTGAGTAAAATCGTGTCGATGTCATTTTGTCTAGGTTATGTAGCCCTTTGGATGAGGGCTGATCTAGACTGATCAGCTCTCCAAGTGGTGCCGCCCTGTGATGCTTTTGTTGAAGATGCGTTCATGAGAAATGGTTTGTGGTCTATCGCTGTCTCGGCTAGTCTTAACCAGTGACTGCTATTTTCTGCATCGTGGCTTTCCAGTCTATATTTATTTGTTCACTGATGGCAAGTTGTGCCTTCCAAATTTTAGGAACGAGAAGAGGAAGCGCAAGAAGAGGGTGAAAACGGGGATGATTATATCATCCGAAGAACAAGAGAGTTTAACACCTTAACTCGGGAGCGGCCTGACGATGAAAATTCGTGGCTTGAGTTTGCCAAGTTTCAGGTTGCCACATTGTTACTTTTTATTATGTGACATTCCGTTTCAAATTGACTGAAAATTGTGATGTTATGTACAATCAGCTTAAGCTAAGCAGCAATGTTTCTTTTACTTGGCAGGATGAATTAATCCATATAGCGCAGAGGAAGGGTGTCAAGCAGCAAGCTGTGGACAAAAAGATATCAGTATTGGAGAAAGCACTAGAGCATCATCCAGACAGTTTGGCATTAATGTTGACGTATTTAGAGGCCTGCAGTCTTCGTGACGCTGTTCCGGAGATGCTTGCTAATTGGGAGAAGGCGGCAATTACACTGTGGGGAAATTACCGCTTTTGGAAGGAATTTCTGCTGTACGTTTGTTCACAATTCTCGGTTTTCTCTGTTGCAACTGTCCGTGCCTTGTATATTCGAGCACTAGGGGCTCTTACTGCAGCACGCGATCGACTGGTGAGCAGGGTGGCGTTTTTCTCTCCTCCTTTATGAATGACTCAAGTGAATTTGATCTTCATACTCCTTACCCTACGGGATCCCCTGCTAGTCTTGGGAAATCACGAACATGCTGGCAGGGTGATGTGATTCAAAGGTGTGATCACACACTATTGTCATAGCATATCATCTGGATAGAGAAAACGAGTACTATTATGCAGTCATATCTTGGATCAGGCCATAGTGTGTATGCTAATGTTGTTGATGAGTATAAGATTCTTTTCGCTTGAGAAAGTTTAGAAGGTTGAATGAGCATTTTGCTGGTGAACCGGCCTTGATGAGCTCTATATGAAGAAGACCAGTACACACGTCCTGATTTTCTCGTGTAATTGACGTTTTTGCAGAAAAATGAAAGTGGGAATGCTGCAGCTCTTAGAAATGCAGAACTTTCCCTGGTATCCATCTTGGTAGACAGATGTCGGTTTGAGTTGCAGACTGGTCATGCCGAGCTCGGATTGGGAATTTTTCAGGCAGCCATAGAGTATTCTTTGTTTGCTCCCCTTATAGAGACTAGTGAGAACAATAAACGAAGGCTTTTCGAGGCATTTTGGGATAGTGAGGCCTTGAGAATAGGAGAAAAGGGTGCATTAGGTTGGGCTTTGTGGCTGGAAAATGAAGAAGAGAGATTTCAGAGAGCTCAAGCAAATGAGTCTGCGCAAGAAGAGCAAGCACCAGGTACCATTGATTTCTCTCTTATTGAGAGTAGGCGTAAAGGTTTGGTAATGAGATGTTCAACGACATCTGATTGTCTAGGCAATTTGGATCAATGCGATCTTTTCGGAATGAGCGTGCACCTTGAGCGGCACCTTCATCTGGTAGATTCATGGAAATTGACTACTTCGAAGCTTTGCAATTGGTTTCTATTGATATGTCCTGGATCGAGAAACCAGATTGTCGAAAATGTTGAATAGTGGTATTCTTGCGCAGGTGGGTGGACAGGGTGGTCCGAGTCAGTATTACCCAGAAGTGAATCCAATAAAATGGACGATGGGACGAATGCCGGAAACGCTTCCAGCGATGAAGGAGATGAAGACGAGGAAGAGGGAACGGAAAGTGATGACGATGAAGCTACGTTGCTCTCTAAGCTTGGGTTGTCTTCCGTGGATGCTGGAAAAGAGTTGGAAGCCACAGATCCTGGAGTCTGGCTGCGATGGGTAGCGGAGGAGAGGAAGCGAGGCTCTGAGCAATGGTTACCTATCCGTGGTAGGAATTGTCTTGCTGAGCAAGTTCAGTTTAGTGTTTCACCAGTTTATGGGGTGCAATCCTTTAGTGGTGTTGGTCTATGTTTTTCGTGCAACATATCTTGCTTCGGAGGGCTCTGAGTCTCTAAAGCTTGAGGAAGGCTAATATATGTGCTTGATACCTGGCAGCACAAACCGAGATTGATGAGCAGCAAGATGAACAACTGGAGAGAGTGGTGTTGTTTGAAGATGTCAGGAACACTCTTGTTTCTATCTATTCGGAGGAGGCATTATGTTCATTAATAGGACACTTCTTCGAGTTCTGTAACATACCTGTCTCTAACTGGTAGGTTTTTCTTCTTCTGATTTTTGAATGCTGTAACATTTTTTTTATTCTTTCAGAACTTAGTACATAGTCGAAATCAGCTGCCCTGAGTTGGTTTTGATTTTTTTTGTACATTGGAATGAATGGCTTTTTTGACATTTTGAGAGAGGGACTGAGAAAATGATCGTGGGCTCATGCGTGTCTGCACAAGTTTTTGAATGAGAACCACGAACGGCAGTCTCAATTGTCTACCTGGAAGAGAAGAGGTTTCTAGTAATTAAATCACTTCTATCGAGGTATAAGGAAAAGATACTTACAGCAGGACAGTCGGAGAACGGACACGGTTTTAACTGAATTTTTTCTAATGTTCGTATTGAGATCGTTTTATTTTCTGCCTGCAGGTGTTCTTCAAACGATTTGAGCTCACATCAAGGCATCGAGGCACTGGAATCTCTGACGACTTCCTTGAGCAGACTTCGAGGAATCAGATCCCCGGGCAGTAATATATCACAATTCGTTGTCGGCAACAGAGAAATGCAGCAAATGAGACCAGGGGAGAGTATTCTAAAGAACCTTGTTGGAGATCCAGAATGGTTTCTAGACAGCAATGACCGAGCTCAATTTGCCTGCAACGCTGTACTGCTGCTTCAATCAAGTCCTCTCAATTCACTCGGAGGCAGGCACTGGGACCTCACTGAAACACTTGTAGTTGTCCAATGTTTAGCATCGGCCAATGGGGTGAAAGCTTCACGTACTTTAGCAAAGAAACTTTTGAAATCGCATTCTCAGGTATTTTTTCCTTCCAAGCACACAGATGTGACATTTAAACATTCATACTCCGTCCTGAACAAGAGACAGTAGGCATGAGATCGTTTATGCTACTAACTGGAATATCCCAAGACTTGAATCTTAGTCAGTCCTTTCGTCTACCGTATTTGATCCTATTTACTTGGAGCTACGGAACGTGGTTTGGTGTGCTTTCACAAGGAAAGCATGTTATGTCCCAAAGGGTCTTGGTGTTAGCGGGATTTAGGCCGATATTGCATTTTCCAATTTTTTCCTTGAATTGAATCCGAGACTGATATGCCTTGCGTGTAGGATATTGCGTTATGGACTGCATATGCATTGGTAGAAGGGGCAGCAGGACATATGGATACCTCGAGGAAAGTCTTTGATACGGCACTTGCCTCCCTTCTGGCTCTGCCAAATGTATGGTATCATGCTACACCCTCTTATGATGTGGATGCACTTTCTGTTACTGTTGTGAAAGTAGAGGAATGGGTATTGTCTGACATGGTATGTCACGCAAACAGGAGTTGCAAGATGATGCTCCACTGCTCTACTTGGCGTGCGCAGACATGGAAATGTCATATGGATCGAAGACTCGTGCTCTATTCATCTTGTGCCACTTTGGAAGTGGAATGCCATACGCTCCTTCTCCATCGGACTTGGAAGATCCCATTTCTCCTACCCTCGTATTGAAGGCAAAGCTTGGGTTTCAACAGCATCTACAAAATGTAAGGAGAGGACGAACGTACATTCGGGACATGGCTTCTTTCAGCTTAAAGCCTAGTTTTGGACGAGACCTTGACGAGCGAGGGGTGGCCGTGATTGCCTGCGTTAGTCTATTCGAGGAACTAAGCTCTGGTTGGGAAGCTGCAGCCTCCGTCTTTGAGGAGAGCTTTGCTTTCACTCTTCCGGGTATTTTATGGCGTCTCTCTTTGTTTTGTTTTTGTTTTTGAGTGATTGTTGTCGTCTTCCAGGGGAGAGTCTTATGATCACACTCTCTTGGGAATCATTAATATGAAGGCGGCCTCTCTTCGTGTGACTTCATCATGATTTGATTTTGATTGTTACCGTTCACGTTGTTCTTATTTTGCTGTGATAATAATATGGAAGTGAACGCCCACGCCCTTGTGGTTGACTTTGTTTAAACTAAAGTCAGTTTATAATGCGATGCACTATTGTCTATTTCTTTACCAGATTTCTTGAAATACTGTAGCTGGTTATATTTTGCCTCCCAGATTCCTGAAGTTCCATAACTCGCTGATTTATGCAGGTAAATGGAAAGAGAGCAAAGAGTGTGAAGCACTGATGGAACGTTACGTTGGCTTACTAAGAAGGAGCAGGCCAGCTGCAAAGCCTGGACAGGTTCGACGTATTGCATTGAGGGGGCTGCGAAACTATCCACATAATTCTGTGTTGCTGGAGATGTATGTCCAGTCCTCTTCCTCAACAACTTATAATCTGCGCCGTTATTTTGACGAGTCTGTGAAAAGGTGAACTCAGCTTGATACTTTTTCAGGGAATTAATCTGTTGCTTGAATTGCAAGCTTTCCTTTTCATTTCAGGTTATATTTCAATTTGTTTGAAAATTAATCCGCCTTTTCGTTTCTTTCGTGTTCTCACTGTTTCCTTCAGGAATCCATCAACATTGCTGTGGATGTTCGCCCTTGCAACTGAGCTCGGAATTAATAAGGGAAGTCCAGCTCGTATTCAGCGCTTATTTGAGCGAGCTCTAGAAATGAAGGCTACACAACATTCTGTTTTATTATGGCGTGCATATCTCGCTTATGAATATAAAGTACATCGGAGTATCGAGAGTGCCCGCCGGGTTTATTTCCGAGCTATTCACGCTTGTCCCTGGTAAGTAAATATTTTCTTGGGTGTTGAGATGCCTGAGTGTAATATGCTGATATTATTACCTATCTGCTCAATAAACCAGTAAAAATAACAGGAAATATGCTACAAATCATTGCTTATTTGTGTTCTGTCCTTCAAATTGGAATCTTATCTGTTTACTTCTTTTGAACTGCGGTATTAATTTGACTTGCTCGATGCAGGTCCAAGAAGCTATGGCTGGACGGGTTTACAATGCTCAGTTCTGTTTTGACAGCTAAACAGCTCGCTGAATTTCAAGAGATAATGCGAGAGAAAGAGTTGCGCATCCGCACTGATGTTTATGAGATCCTCCTTCAGGACGCTGAAGATGATTCTTGAGTTTTTTAACCCGAACTCCAGTGTATGCAGGTCAGCAATGGCCGAAAACACTTTGTAAATTTGTTCCTATAGTGTTGCCATTTCCATTCACTGGAGAGATATTGTTGGTGTAAGATCATATCTAATAAATCCAATGGAAAAAGTAGATTAGAGGATTTCTGTGAAAGAATGCATTATTTGGATATCGTATACAATGGTGATGGGGTCAATATTTTACAACACAGCACTCATCGGGTATGTAGGTGGTTTACATCTTCAAACTGTTAATCAATATGGACCCTTTAGAGTTTGCCTTTGAGCTTGTGCATGAAATTTTATTTCTGGTTTGTTTCTTATGGATTCATGTTTAAAATTTTGATGGCCAAAATCTTGAAATCAGAGTAGGTTTCAACACTAGTTCAGTTAAAGGATGATTCTTTTGTCCAAAGATCTTGGGTGTTGATTGTAAGCAAGGTGTTGGCTACTTGAATAGGCCTTGGGATACAAGGACTTCTCCTAACGTTACACAAGATCACAAAGAGATTTTCTAAAAATAGTAAACTATTCACCTTTCACACCATCAGGAACTTCAAGGCATGTGAAGATGGTGTCATGATGGTGCATTGAAATGCAATTAAGTGAATTTGGAGCCAACCTCCATACCAACTTAGTATGGATAAAATGACACTAAAATGACTTGTATGCGGCCTTTGGTGTCAAAATGGCACCAAGATAATTTGGCCCAACTTTTTTGATGATGTGCTCATAGTGCACTACATTTGTTCAAGTGCAAAGAACAATTTTTTTTTACTTGAAGATGAAAATGGTTGAGTAGATTATCTTCAAGTTAGATTAAATTTTGTTTTGGATTTTGAATTTTTGAATTTAATTTCTATTTAAAAAAATCAAACATCAAAGTGTCCATTTTCTTGGCATTTTTCATTGTGTATTTTTTGTGCATAAATTTTAGAGAGAAATTTTTCTAGGTTTGAATTTTTAGAGCCATTTAGAGCCAAAAATGACAAGTGTTTCTTGCAATGACCTAATTACAAAAGAGCCAAAAACAACAAGTGTTTCTAGCAATAATCCAATTAGAAATACAAAATTCAGAAAGATGTATGTTTGTATCTACAAATTATCTACTTAATTGCAAGGTTAGAGCCCTTAAAGTCCTTGACCCCTAAATGCCCAAACTACATTTTTTGGCAACATAGAGATTTCAAGCAACTCACTATGAACGAAGTTTTTACTCTTTTTCTTTGAAATTTTCACACAATACATGTCCAAGGAGTAGCTTTAATGCCCCAAAATTTTCATAAATTTTGATTACATGGTTCAAAAGTTATTGAATGATATGTCATTTTCATTACTTAGTTAGCACCATGGGCATCCCCAAAAAATTCTTAAAAAATTATTTTTGTAAGAAATAAAAATTTGAAATTGCTTTTCTAGATTTATATATATGTGGAAAGCTTTGAATCATTCCATTTTGATTCATGAGATGAAAGTTATGAGGAGTTTTAGTTTGTGGGAAGTTATGGATTCTTTACTCTCAAAATAAACTTTGAAGTCCTTTATATAACTTAGTTTTCAATATTTTTGGAAAAAAATAAAATTATAGGATAGTTTTTTTGAATTAAAAAATTAAAATCATTGGGATTGGCATTTTTCAATTCCATAATTAAATTCTTAATAATTTCGTAATTTGAATCATTTTTTAGTTTTTTCTATTTACTATTTTTTTCCTATATATTGTACAATTCCAAAGGATCTGGATTTCTCCAAGTATGTAGCCAACTTCCCTTGAAAAGTGAATTCAAAGAAGCACCACCATTTTGGAATTTTTTTCCATACAATCTACACGCCGGAAATTTATGAATTTTTTTCACATCTTCACAAACCAGTTTACTACGAGATCCTATGTTTAGATGTGTCCAAAATTTTTATTTTATTTCTAGAAATAGCAATTTGGGAGCATTTTTGGTGAAAACATAGTCAAATACATTTGGGGGTTAAATAAATTTGACTTTGTGAAGGCATCACCACTCTTAAAAACTCCAATATAGGCATGGTCCTAGAGTTTCATTCACTGCCCCCTTCATGTACTCAAGTAATGTCTCCTACTCCACCACCACCTCCCCATACATATGAAAATGTTGTCGGGTCATATTTTCTCAAACATTTCCAATGCTGCACCCTCAATTTGTAAAATGGAAAAGACATTGTTTAAAATAAAGTTTGAACAAGTCGATTTTTCCAATATACCCATATTGACGATAAATTATAATTTTTTACTGCATCATATCAACAAGCCTTGAATGGAATGCATTTTACATGTCATGTTTTGGAAGAAAATGATAGGTCTTATGTGTGAGTCTAGATGAGTTTAGCCACTTCAACCATTGCACTTTGTTGTTGGAAGTGACATTTAAGGTAGCAATCAACTACAACTTGTCTAAGGTCAACTCTTGAACAACATACATGCTCTAATGCTTTTCAATTTGTAATGTTGCAAGAGAATTCTTGTTAATCATACAAAATAGATGGGATAGTTGAAAAATCAATTTTCAACAATTGTAAGCATATTTCTTCTAGCCACTTCCACCCTAAGGGTGGCTTGACAACAACTATCTTTGACAACTTCTTGTAAAGCTTGTCAATGTTGCACTATAAATGTGTACATTATATGAAAATATATGTTTATATCTTATTTTGGTGGATTTTGATTATAATAGTACAAAAATGAAGATGACATCATTTGAAGTAGCTTCAAGGTGACGTCTTCTCGTTAGCATATACATGCTAACTATTAAGAAAAGAAAATTGTCATTGAGACTCATTCATTTGGTGTAATCTTTTTGAGCTATAAAGTCTTATTGTCCTGATGTTCAATTTTTGTTTTCACTTTTTTGTGTTTCAATATGTATATGTTAAATTGAGGGGTTTTTTTGTATCTCAAAATGAAGAGCCTCAACTGGAGTTTGAATTTGAATTTTCTTTATTGCAATTTCTAGATTAGCCACTTGTCCACTTTTGATGTTGGGCCAATGGTGCTATTCTGTGAGCATGCAAGCGTGAGCCTATGAGCATTGAGTAGGGATAATGTAAGTGGTGAGTTCAAAAATATGAAAAAGCATTAGAAAATTCAATGATATTTTTAAAAAAAGATTATATTTGATAATATAGGTTAATTTTTATATTTATATTAACTTTTAGGACCTATGATTGTGGACCTATTGCCATGGTTATGAACTATTTGTATTAAGATTGTTATTTTCAGTATCGTCTAATATATTGGAAGCACATATTATAAAGACAAAGAATTCAATTGATATAAAAGACAAACAAAGATGGAAATAAGGTTCTAAAAAATATTCCAGTGAATTTCAATATTTGTCAAGAAAAATTGATACTTTTGAAGATATATATATATATATATATATATATATATATATATATATATATATATATATATATATATATATATATATATATATATATATATATAACTTCAATCTAAAGTCTTTCAATATCATATTCCAAGCACTTTGAGATTCTTGAACTTCTAGATCAGTTGAAGACTATCATTTAGAACTTTGATGATATCAACCCTATTAATGAGGCACTTCAC